>VXBL01007436.1:640093-675863 GCA_013400195.1 Aramus guarauna
AAAAAAAAAAAAAAAAAAAAAAGTAGTATGCAGTAAACCATTCCCAAATCCCCTAAGCATTAAGGACTGTACTTCTCTGCAAAAGTCTTTATCTGCTAATAGCATGCACTAAAAAAGAGCAATAGTCATGGGATAGTTGCATTTGTGACGGCATCATTCTTTGTAAAGATTTCATAGCAGTGGACATGTGCTTACTTTCTTCTGCACTTGCTGCTCTGTTCATATGAAAACACAAACCCCAACTTTGTGCACCAGAGCTAAGAGATTAACAAAAGGCATCATTATCCGTATGAACCATAAACTCAAAACATACCACCTCAAACAGATTTTATAAAAATTCTTCCTCAAGATTTGCATAGGAGGGAAAGCATATTTTTTTTTTTTTTGCTGATTAAACAGTGACCATGGCCTTTGCAACTGCCTTCTCTTTATCAGCTTCTCCCATCAAGGGTCAACTTTGAGGCCAGATGCATGGCATTAAATCTGTAAAATTCCTACTTTAGGAAGACAGGTATGAAGTTCCAGATGGGCAATTACAGACTACAGGCTAAAAGACCCTCTTTGAGCTTCTAACGACCCTTAAAGTTTTTTCTGGGTTTTTCTGTATGGTTAAACATCTACTTCAGAGTACGAAAGGGTGAAGCAGCTTCACAATTCATACCTTGTTCAGTGCCTAGAAACAGGCAGCTCATCCCTATCCCAACCTCGCTGGCAGGAGCTTACCAACTGGGTAGGCTGTAGTGTTCCTGCATCTTCTGCCTTTTAAATCCTGAAGTTATACCTCATATAAGAGGAGAACAGCTTCCTCTTGGGAACTCAGGAGCCACATTCCCAATTTCCTTGTAGCTACTACTTAGTGCAGTTTCAAGTGGTCGGAAATGGGGGATCAGACTGGAACCTCGAGTGCAGCCCTAAATACACCTCAGACTCCCAGTGGGGATCAGCCTTTTCCGCTCAGCTTCCTAGTGGTTAAGTTAGGCAGCTTTTAAGACCCTTCTCCCAAGCACTTAAGTCTTTCTAGCATCGTGCAAATGAGCCCAGTGCTCCACTATACCAGCCAAGAGCTAAGGCAAAGTAATTCAAGCAATGCCAAGCAAATCCTGCGTGATTTAGCCCATCTCCTGATCTTCTGGGAACTAGTTTCCTGGCTGCTATTCTACCCTTCCCTCAACTGCAATCTTTCAAAAAGTACCCAGTTAATTTCTTTTGTACAAGTCTCTAGAGTTCTTTCCTAATTGATTCAACTCCGATCAGCTTCTTTGCTGCCCACAGAGATCTGAAACAAGCAAAAAAACACCAACCACCTTACGGTGAATGCTTATAAGGTCACAGCTGAATTTCAACAAGTTGCAAGTTTGCAGACTTAGAGTAATAGCCAACAAGTGGAAGTCTGAGAGGGACATGTGATGCTTTGAGTAATCAGTTGTAAAAGCTGCAAGTTTTCCCTCTCTCCTCCTCCTCCCCTTGCCTTCTCACAAATAAAACATGGAAAGTTCAATGCTGATGTAAGTCTTGGGAAAATGAAACAAGGGTGAGATTATACTCATACTTAAGTCAAAGTAGAGGAGAGCAAGACAGCTGTATCTAAAAACATACGCGTCTTTACATCTAGTATCTCACTGAGATAGTACTGATAAATATCACTGTCATCACAAACTTTTGTTTCTTTTAAGGCACCAAGCAAATCCCATAAAACCAAACAAGTTTTATAGTACAAACTAGTGTCTACAAACGAAAACCTTTTATTCCAGGTTGGAAACCAAGAGAGAAAATGCAGATATTTTCTTTCCAAGAAATTCTGGGGCATAATCAGACTCCTCCTCCATTACTTGGAATAATACTACCCTGTGAACTACCCCTACTGTTCTCATGACATCAAAGAGCAGCAGCCTTTGAGAGCTGCTAACTCTAGAGAAGTTTCAGACATTTCAGGTGGGCAAGGCAGCAAAACTGGAAGGTGGATGGGAACTAAAACAGAGTTGAACAGGGTTTCACCAGGAGGCTGAATATGAACTTTGATATATCCAGCCACCAAACTGAATGTCAAGCAAATTCTACAAATTCTGTAGGCAACTCCAGAAATCTCTCATAGACATAAGGTTGTATATATACAAAGAGAAAAGCAGTTTCCAGTTTGTTGATTTTAATTTATGAGGATTATAACTTTAAGGAAACTAGAGACCGCAAAAAAGTCTGGCAGACTCCAGGGACATGAAGTTGAGAGTGAAAGATTCTCAGCAGTGCAATCTGATGAAGAATTGCACACCATCGTTTCACTAGAAGCTAAATTTGAACCACCTCCTCACACTGAAAAGGTATTTCTGATCCATAGCTTGTATTCTGGGAAGCTGCTGGTGCACGATACTAAAACACAAGTACTGTATACACTCAGAACAAACCGCTTGGGCTCAGGATTAACTGCTCAATCAGAAATCAAGTAAACAAGGAAGCAAACAAGCAAAAAAAATTAGGAAGACATATGTATACATTCCTTAATAGTTATAAACCAGAATGCAAAGTAAAAGAGATTCTGTAATACGGGTGATCAGACAAAAGGGGAATATTTCATTACACTTAGGTAAAAAGCTGCTACTTCACCAGACTGGCTAATGGGGGGAGATGAAGGGACAGGAAGAACACGTGCACCTGCAGGTGCAAAAGAAATAAGCAATTTTTGCTAGCAACTTCAGTGCCTGCATTCTGATCCTGTGATTTGATATTGCACTGTAGATCAATGGAGATTTGCCAGAATTTAAATAGTCACACATGAGTGGAATAACAAACAGATAGGACCATGGGGAAGTCTGACAGCAACTAAACTTGGTGAAGGTAACTCTTGGGGAAAAAAAAAAAAAAAATGAAGAATATAGATATTTGCTCATGTATGGAAGAACACTTCATCCATTATTTCAAGGTGACAGGGTTGAAAAATCCAGGAATATGAAGACAGTTTCCAGACTACAAAGCCATGATTGCCTAGAATAGAAAAATTTAGTCTTTGGTGGGGAAAAAGAAGGTAGCAATTATACTAAAAAAACCCAAGTAGATCAATGTATTTTAAGGCATGATAATTTCCCCGACAGAATAGCATGGAATGGAAGTTAGAAAATGGGACATCCATCTACAAGAAGGTCTAGAAGGAGGATCTGGGGAACTACAGGCCTGTCAGTCTGACCTCAGTGCCAGGGAAGGTTATGGAGCAGATCATCTTGAGTGACCTCACGCAGCACGTACAGGACAGCCAGGTGATCAGGCCCGGTCAGCGTGGGTTTATGAACAGCAGGTCCTGCTTGACTAANGGAGGTTGTAGCTAGGTGAGTGTTGGTCTCTTCTCCCAAGCAACAAGGGATAGGACAAGAGGAAATGGCCTCAAGTTGTGCCAGAGGAGGTTTAGATTGGATATTAGGAAAAATTTCTTCACCAAAAGGGTAATCAGTCATTGGAACAGGCTGCCCAGGGAAGTGGTTGAGTCACCATCCCTGGAGGTATTTAAAAGACACGTAGATGTTGTGCTTAAGGACATGGATTAGTGGTGGACTTGGGCAATGCTTGTTAATGATTGGACTGAATGATATTAAGGGTCTTTTCTAACCTAAATGATTCTCTGATTCTATGAATGATGCTATATGGGCAATTACAAGCATTTCAGACATTATTGACCTCAGACTTATAGCTGAGGAGGTATGCACTACTCAGAAAAATGAGGGCCCTTTCACTCTGCAATACCTGGGTACTACTCTACAATCAGACTTTTAAATGAATACCTCATAGACTTTCTTCTATGTATTTATGGGGAGAAAAGGGTTGCAATTCTCAGGCAACTTCACACAGTCAAGCATTCAGACCTACAGAAGTCATATTTATCTTTTAAAAGCATGAAAACTATATGCTGGTGGCAATGCTTTTATTAGCAGTACCTGTGAAGAAAATCTTTCAAAGCTCCGACTGCTTTTCAGATCATAGAACCTTTTTCAAGCAAAAAAACCCGAAATAAAACTTGGATGCCAAGTGGTTAAATGTGTGGGTAGGCTTCCCCCCTCCCCCCGCCTTTTTTCTTTTTTTCTGAGTACATACATTCATTAATTGTTTACCAGCCCATAGACACATGGCAGACTGCCTCTCTCAGAAGCACTGCATTCTGGTCCTGTTCTCTAGAAGTTATTTTCAGTTGTATAGCACAAAAGCCCCAGGAGAACTATGTGATAGCTAGGTGCCAGGTTTAAGTTCAAAGCAAAACACAAATTAAAATGCAAAATGCATTTCATATCAGGGAGTGGTGTACCTGTTGGCTGGAAAGGACTCATCTAAGTAAGTTCCCTACTCCAGAGCAGTGTCTCTCCCTCTCTTAGATCTCACCTATCTCTTTGAACTCAAAAATTACCCCATCAGAGCTGTACTGTTCCACTTACATGGAAGAACAGGCATAGGTCTCCCTGACACCACCCGCTGTTCCCATGGAGGCAAAGCCTTGAACAAAGGGCTCTTTGTCCACCACCACCTTCCTTGACCAGCAGACTGCGTTCAAATGCACTTGAGGGAGTGAAGAATCTGAATTGAATGTAAGACAAGGAAGCACCCCCTCTGTCCCCAAAGTAACACAAGCTGGCAGCAGATACCCTAAAGCCATCAAACAAAAGATGTTTGCCAGTCTAATGTTTGCTCTTCTCTCCAGGGCCAAGAGGAGGGTTGTACAGCATACTTACAGAAAACTCAACATACTATAAACATCTAAGAGTTTCACCAAAGTATCTCAGTATCACCAAAGTAAAAATCCAAGCTCTTCCAGTTCTTGGATGCATCAGGTTCAGGATGGGTACTGAGCAACAGCAGCTGCTGTCACCATCTCAAGACAAGTAGGAGATGCCTAACTCACACCATACTTCAGGGCTCTCCTCCCTCAGTGTCCAAGGTCTGACTATCCCAGAGCAGGCAGCAGTAGGCCTGTTGGGACTGCAAAACTGTGTCTTAGAGGCAAGCATGCCTTTGGACACAAGAGAGAAGCTACTGCAGCTGCACATTGCAAAATCTCAGGGAGCTCTCCTGCTCCACTACTGCAAAGGCAAGTTCACTCTTGAGAAGACCTGCAGAGAGCATCTTCCTCCATGTTAGCAGGAAGCAATGAGGAACAGGTCCATCAGGCACTGCTCCATGATTAACAAATCAAACCAGTAGAAACAGGTTTCAGTAGGACGTTCATTGTACACCAGTCCTAACACCAGAGAAGGGACTTCTGACTCATTCCCACCCGCCACCTCACCTGGGGAAGGTTCAAATGACAAGGTTTTATATTTCCTCATTTAAAAGACATTAAGAAAGCTATCAGCACACTTAGGTAAGCAACTGGACAGGGCACCAGCGTTTAATCTGTATGAGCAGATTATGCACACCCTCTCTATGTGGTGGGGAGGTGTGAGTTCACAGGAACAGTATTTCCAACACCCTGGATGTGTTAGTGTGGCACACCCTGGAATAGGGTGTTACTTTAATGTCTTCGTAAAAGTATTTTCTTTATTAGTTGCCTCCTATGAGCACACAGATGGCAGCAGTGACACAAGAGGTATTCCCTCCAAACTCTGGGCAAAACTGAGTAGAAGCTTAAAGAAAAAGAAAAAGGAGGAGTTTGGATTTTTTTTTTTTTTTAAACATTATCTCAAAGGAATGGCTTTGCTCTCATAATGGAAAAAACCCTCAAACAGACAGGAGACCAAATGAACCATCAGTTGCAACAACAGAGATAAGGCCCTAAAAATCAACAGTAAAGGTTCTGTTATGATTTGATTAAACACGGGAATGAGTATTTAGGGCAAAATAACCTAGACACTGCCAAACCCATGCAAAAGCACTTTAATTTTGTTTTTTTCATGGCATACACTCACCAATACTATCACAGCCTTTGAAAGAGAAGACTATGCTGTGTAGGTGGGCGTACACACACACACACCTGGGTCACTACACAGCCCTCCGTGCCACTTTTCCCGTACAATGCGTTTTAAGCAACCACATCCAACTCCATCTACTTTCAGTTCAGTAATCTGCACACGTGAGGAACTGTGGCCACGTAGCACAGGCGTTTACAACAGACTGAACCTGGGCCATTTAGATCAGAGCAGAAGAACTCTGCAGCTTGAGCTGGTGAATCCTCAAAAATGCTTTTGATAGTTTTGGGCTATCTAGCCCTAGAAGGTAACACAAGAAGGGTCAGACAACACCCAGATAATGCCTTCAATGCCTTTCAGTTATCACAGAATACGCTTGAGACATGGTCATCAGCACCCCTGGGACACATCTTCCTGCACAGGTACCTCTACAGAGGAATGAGAAGCATTCCTCTTGACAAGCAGCTGCACAGTGAAGTCCAATTCTGCAAGATACCAACATGCCCTGTATCTTCCAAATTCAGATCACAAACCAGTATATTCCAGAGGCTACTAAAGGAGACATTTGTCAAAGATTACAGTGCTGTCTAAGCCAAACCTAGCAGCAACATTTGACATCAGCTGGAGGGTATGAATGACTCTAAAAGTGTGTGTATAGTTTAGTATTAAGGATGTCACAGTACCAGGAACAATATAAAACTAGTTCAGACAGAAAGCTGGTAAGACCTTCCTATAAGTATCAAGCGTGAATTATGTACCTGAGGAAAGCAAAGGACACCAAAGCAGTGTTCTGTTATGATGGTTTACCTTGGACTCTTGTGAAGTCCACACTCTCACGCCAAGACAGGGCACTATCAGGACAGTAATTCTGATTTGCTCTCCATCCTATAGGCATGTGAAGACCTCTTTTGTTTTAGAAGCCAGAAACACATTAGCCATTTGGCTTTAATTACATGAAAATTGAACTCAATGCTACATTAACTTGAACTTTTACTCTAAAGAGAAGCAGATTGGAAAGAGTATTCAGGAGGGAATGGTTAGACTAACAACTGTCATGTATGACTGTTCTTTGGTAGCAACAGCAAAAATTAACCATGTCAGCCATCCCCAACAGAAACAACCAGGGTAGCAATTTCTCAGTAGGGAAAGGACCATTGGCAGGACTGCAGAACTCAGTCTTCTTTTTAATAAGGCTGTATTGTATTTAGGTTTAATAAGTGTATCAAAACTAGTTTAACAAGTAGCAAAATAAGATTTATTTTATATTCGTATTTATATATGTGAGTGATGACTTTGTGGTACTTAAGCCCATAACCTCAGGAGACTAACATCGGTTTCAACTTCCCTTCCTGCTCAACTATTGCAACCAAAATCATGCTGCAATTTGCTACATTAACATTCTGCTAGGGTTTAAAAAAAAAAAAGAAGTTATTCCATTAAAGCCAAAACAAACCTAGCAAGTCATTTTAATGAACTCTTATGTGCCATCTCTAATCGTCATTCTGGTAAGCAGTATATCTTACTTGACTTTAAAGTTAAAGCATGCAAAAGTCAGTCCAATAATCCAAAATTTATACAGCAACACAGTTTACAAACATTTGCCTGTGAGGACATAAAATCCCTCCTTTAAAACCGAAAACTAACGGCTGAACCCCATATAAACATTCTGCCAACTGTTCTAGTTGTGCTTTCTGCTAGAACGGAAGGCTCTGGGGTGCAAACAGAGGGCTGTGCCAGCCAGCTCACACAGCAATACCTGCCTCTCGGTAGCAGCACGTCCCCCTCAGAAAGGTAATGATTCTGGAGCGCTCCACCTCCCAGCCTTCCCAGCGCTCCCTGCAGACGCCCCAGCTAGCTCCGGAGCTACCAGCGGAACTGTGTCAGGTCAGTACCCAGCCCAGCAAGTCTTAGGCAGCTACATTAAACTTCACCTCTTCAGTGCAGGGTTCTGGGTCCCAAAAGCAGTAAGTGCGAGGCACTGCACAATGCAGCACTGAAAGCGCCCTCAGTGTTAGCTTACAGATCTCCGTAGGCACTCCACAGCAGCACAAGTTAATCTTTAGAAGTCTCTAAATGCATATAGATGTTAGCAAAGCACTGTAATCTAGTGCTTGGGTGCTAACTGAACCCTCCCATGCATCTCTCCTTTCTTGTAGGCAAGCCCATCAGATGCGCCCTGGTACCGCAAGGTAGCACTGCCCACTTTTGCGAAGTTCCTTTGGCGGCATCAGAGCCCATCACACATTCGGTAGGTGCCCTCACTACAGGGCAATTTCTGAACTTCCATGTATTTTCATCTCATTAATGAGGAGTTTATGGCAGGGAACTTTCTGGAGATCGACAGCAAAATGTATTCTGCCAACTAAACACACACTTTTCCTGCATTAACACAAGCCGGGAAGAAAAGCACATTGATACTTTTGCAGTATCTTAGGGGACAGATTTTGATTTCGCTCCTATCTATGTAAATTTAAACTATGAATTAATGGCAGTATGAAGAGTTGGAAAACCCTGCTTAGCAGATCTTTGTTAATTTCTTTAAAAATTAAGAACCAAGCTTTAATAAACCCCTTAAGATCTAATCTTCTCTCATGCTCAGAACCATTTTATTTTCTGTTCTCCTTCTTCCAGGAATCACAGTGAGGATTTTAAAATGCAGCATTAAGTTTGAAGGAAGTGAAGTGTTTATCTGGCCACAGCAATGAAACTTATATAGCCAGGAGGCATAAAAAAAAAAAAATAAATTAAAAAAATTGATGTTACTAAAAGTAAGCACTAGAACTGTTTCTCCTAAGAAAGTTAGATTCAGAGAGTTTTAAAGCCACGTATATTATGACACTAAATGCCGTCAGACCATAGCTTTTAAACACCTCTTAAAAAATTAACCTTCCAGAAGTGAACCCCAAGGAGAAACAGTACCTAGGAAGGCAACTGGTGTAAGTTCCATCACTGAAACAGGGTGCATCACTGCAGTTGCAGCACTGGTGTGATTGAAACGAAACATTTCAGTCAGCTCTTGTACAACACAGCACACCCTCATTGCACCAACATTTTAAAGAAGACTGTAGGAGAGCTGAGTAGCTTACTCAGTTGACAATCAGCTAGACAGAAGACCAAGTAAAACACTAAGCCCACATTCTTGCTTTGCAGCCATGGCTCTTTCAGTTCATGTTTTCCAGCTTTTTAAATTTTTGTATCTACTCCAGTAAGATAAGCACTTCCCACTCATATAGTATTGTTCTGTTCAGCTTGTGAATAAGGATATTAAGCAGTAGGAAACAGTATTAATAATAATTTCCTAGGAAAGTAAAAATAATTTGAAATCATAAAATAAATATGGATTAGTTGCATCATATCTACTTGGAACAACAGTATTACTAGACCATCCAAAAAGGCAGACAGTGACAAGGAACTACTGAGGAGCATTAGCGTAAAACTGCAGTATTATTACAAAGGGTCCCTGGCTTTTTTAAAAAATCCCCTCCAGCATGATTATCCAATGAAGGGTAAAACCCATTCTATCTTTGATCGAATATTTCGAGGCATTTTCAAACTTTCACACTTCTGTCACCCCATTCACAGATGAGAAGCGCTGGCAATTCATTATACTCCAACTGAAACCAATTCTTCTATGTAACTACATGTTCTGCCAATGTGCTGCCCAATGAAATACATCTATTTAGCAGCCCTGGGAGTAAGTCAGTATCTCTTGCGCTCTGTAAAATTATTAAAAAGTTAAGTCACAGACACCAGCATCGGAGGCTTAGCTTCACTCTGTCAAATAAAGCGATCAGTGTAAGTGGTAGGCAATTAATTCTCTTTGAATATGTATTTCAGGTCAACAAAAGCTTTACCTGCATAATGTACAGGGATTTCTATCTTTGGCCCTATGACGTAGTGACCCTCCTCCAGACTGTGAGCTGTAATTGTTGTCCACTGCCGACATGAATGAATCAGAAGATAATCGCTCTCTCGAAGGCCTTCTACAGCTTCTCCTGCAAAACAGATGTGGGGGTTAAAAAAAAAAAAGTCACACTTATTAGATGAATAATTAGGAAGACTTCACAACAAATATTTTATTCTTACTGCTGTTTATTTTTCAGACATTTTGATGTTTAAAAATGAATGTAAATTTCAATTCTACACAGTATTCATTTTTTCAACATAAGCACTTTACCTTACAGAAAACAAACATAAAGCAAAACAGCTCAGCACATGAATACAATACCAGAGATGTAATCCAGATTACTCGGCAGTGGCTCTGGGGCTCCCTTCTCAGCTTTCTGCATAAACAGACTTTTCATTATCTCTATTTATGTCTGCCTATCTCACTTAATACAAATACCTGAGAGCTCCTAATTTTTAAATCAAGGAAAAAAAAGTACATTTTCATATGTTGAAAGGTCAGTATCATACTACCCTACAGCCACCTGAAGCTAAATCTTGTTCATCACTATGAAGTAACCGGGTATCACACTGCAGATACAGAAACTTCAGCTTTGTCATTCTATCTCTTTGCAAGTCACTGCTTAGTTAGCCATTCCTCTCTGTAAACTTAATCCTGCCACTTAATGAGGAGGGGGAAAAAAAAAAATAAAAAAAATTTAACCCAGACCAGAGTCCTCAGAGATAAATTCAACCAGAAGCCCCCCCAGATAACGTCCAGCTCATCTTTGTAATGCCCTCTCTTGTACTCTTGTACTTTGTTGTTTGTAAAATCCACCCCAAACACAGCCAGCTCTCCTTTCTTCCCCTGTCCCTACCAAATCCTCTGCATTTCTGCGGAGTACTCTCCCCTCTTCCACCAGTTGCAGATCAGGACTAGAGTGCTTTGGTTGACTTCCCAGCAATTGCAAGAATCACATTACTCAAAGTGCCAGCTATACATCTCAAGCATGATATATGAACAAAATTTCATACAGCAGGGCATATCATGGCAGACTGCTCTTGCATACCTGTAGTCCTGCTCAGTACACTTCTGGATTAAACACGCAGAAAACAGCCTTTCTCAAGGTGTCTTTAAAGCAGCCACGTGAACTTTCAGGAACACTTAGTACATACTAAACATGGGCCAAGAATAATGAAGCTTTAAATTTCATTCTCTCCCAGCAGCCCTCTGCAGTTACAGCCAAAAATAAAGCAAGTAGTTTAGCCCTGGAATCAAGTTTGGACAAAACCCATCCCCTTCAGCTACTACAACAAACTGCACTTTTTCTTCACTGTCCTCTGATATTCTTGAAAGTCAGTGGAAGAATAGACTTTCCTCAGCCTGGGGCAGCAGACATTTCCCCTGTTCAGTCTCTGCAGAAGAGAGACACTTCCCATTGAGCTTTTTTTTGCCCACACCAGGCAATCTTTTTTCACCATAGGCAACAGCTACTACACACCCCATTCCTGCCCGATTTCATGCTCCCATTCTATCAGAAAGCACCCTCCTACGTGCTTCAAAATACAGGAACTGGTATGTTGAGAATTGGTAGATTTTAAGTCAGAAAAGACCACCACAAACATCTGCTCTGACGCTCGCCAGCCACAGGATTCTGCTTGTTTCCTCCAGAAACCTGGATTTGGCTAAACAAAGGCAAGACCTCTCCCAACCTGCAAAGCCCAGGAGATGGACTTCCCTGGGTCTGCTGTCTTGTGGCATGTTAAACCTTAAAAATGTTCCTGTTTTGCACATTTGGGGCTTTAATTGATAACTGTGGATAAACTGCTGTTATGGGGGTGTAGAGAGGAAAAAAAAATTAAAATTAAAAAAAATCAAAAGGTATACATTGCTTCTTAGTACCAGTTACTGTTGCTCCTACGAAAGTACCATTTCCAGGTTTCCTCCTTTCTCACAGCACAGAAAGCAGCTCCCAGGTAAGCAGGACATTTCAAGAACTGGTTTCCAAGTGCTCCTTGGACCACATCCCCTGGTAGCCCAGCCAGGCAGACAGCCTGCTGAACACCAGTTCCTGCTCCCTGGGAATCACCACCCCTCCATCCACAGTGCGCTGGGAGAAGGGAGCTCAGAAAGCCATGGGAAGAGTGGCAAGACTGCCGTGCAGCACCGGAGAGTTCTTTCCCATCTGTACCTTGAATGAAATTCAGATATATATGCTAGAGGAGTCATGCACCCACTAGATTTTACCAAATCATCTGACCTTGAGCATCTGTTTTCTACTTATAGGTCAACTCCTAATACATACAAAAATTACCTTCAGCTTGCTGCAACAGAGGTTTACAATTTTGAGGGAAATATACAATAATAATAATAAATGGTGTTATTTGAAACTCATGTTTCTGTTCAGAGAGTAACACTCATGCTTTCTATAATCCATGGCAACAAGTAATTATTCCATCCCACAGCAAAATAAAACCAATGACACCTAAGGGAAGAACTAGTATTTTACTAGTTCCATTGACAGTGGTAAACACGTTTTGAAGAAAATACAAAGCATCTCTGGTACGCTTTTTCTCTGCCTTACAATCTGTAGGTATCATTTCAGGTTACCCAAAAGAAGGCTGGATTCTACATCTAGGATTACAGGGAAATAATTACAGTATGGGTCACCCTTGAAGAGTCTGAGAAAGATATTCTCAGGAAAATAAAGCCACCCATTATGAAAAGGTGCTTCCAGTCATGGCTCACATGCCACGATCTGTTTAAGTGGTTATTCCACTAAAACTGGGTGGGACAGGTGAGTGTAAAAAGAGATTACTAAGGCCTAAGAGTGACTAATTAACTCTGCAGCTGGAAGTAGCTGTATTTTTTAAACAGAACCTTGGAAACCACAGTTCTTGTTACGCCAATTATTTGCTCCAACCAATTAAATCGGAAACGAATTTCGTGTTTTGCCACAGGAGACTGAGCAGAGAAGGTGGAGCAGATGCAATGGGGAGTTCACAGTCCCTCCGGCTGCCTCACAACAGCCAGGTCTGTCCTTACCAAGCCCTGATCTTTCCTAACCATGGGTGAGCCGGATTCCTGGGGTTGCTTTACAGGAAGAAGCTCCTTGCCACCAAAGGGATTAATGGACTCGCAAAAACACCCGGCTAATGATGGCCTACATGCTATGGGAGGAAATACAAGGAAGAGTCAAACGTGATTGAGGACAACAGAACACAGCAATACATACTCTCCTCTTTCTTCCATTTTCTTCTAGCCTGTCTCCTCTGTAAGATTTGTTCACTGCCTTTAAAGCGGTTTCCTCTTGGAGAGGAGCACCTTTCAGGCAGGAGACACCTCTGACCCTAGCTACACGACTTGGCTCCTGGCCCAAGTACAGCCCAGACTTAGCCCTTTACACTCTTCTCAGCCAACCTTGCAAAACAACCGCACATATCCAATCCAATTTTTTCCCCTGCCTCAGTAACACAAGTTATGCAAGCCTTCCATTAATCACATTTTAACTATGTGGGAGAGAACTCGGCAGTCTTCACATCCACCAACCATGCAACTCGGTTCTCACCTATTCAACACACTCCTACACTGCTGCTTACACAAAAATCAGATGCCATGAGAAAACAGAGAACATAGGCCACTCATCTTTAGTAACAGTTTAGTCTCTTATGATCAAATATGGATTAGCTCTATCGTCTCACCCTCTCCTCCCCACCCCACATGCCTGCAATATAATTAAACCACTACAAAGAATCTACAGGCAAATACTTGTGCAGTTCCGCCCCCCCCCAAATAAAAGCCAGAGAAGCAATGAACTATCACATGCAATTCCCCACCCTTCCCCAAGTTGCCTACCTCTTTCCAAAATATGAGTCAAGTTTATTTATAATAATGCCCAAGTCTAAGAAACCCATGATTTGTTAACAGCACCTAAACCCTAAATAAAGCGTCAACACCCATCCTTGCCCAACAATAAAAGCCTCACACCTCTGAACTGAAAAGTTAGCCGGTATGTTCCTACACAAGCTGTCCTCCAATAAGCACTCCGAGCACAAACAGTATTTGGGCTACTTCATCGTGCATCACCAAAGCAGCACTGCAACAGATATTCATGTGTTCGTTGCAAATAAGATGTATTACCATTTTTTAATTAGGTGATCCATTTCCATGCAATTCCTAAGATCTACAAATAATTGCAAAGCCCACTCTTGTGGAAGGGCAATTACAGAAGGAACGCTGACCACAAAAGGAAAATTGTTCACATGTTAGTACAGTAAAAAAAAAAAATAATAAAAAAAAATTGCTTAATCAAGAGTGCCATGGTTATTAAATACCACCTACATTAAATGCCAATACTTCTTTAATAATTCTTTCCAGTTCCAAAACTGGATCATCCACATTTAGCAAATCTTGGCTCTGTCATTGTAAACACTCCAATCTCAAATTAACAGTTAACAACTGTAGCAAGACTGGGAGCAGGATACCTCGATCTGCAAGTTTGGAGATAAATTTCTGATTTCACTTGCAAATTTTAGAACCAGGTGAGAAAACAGAGGTTGACTACGCACAGGGACTGAGTTTATACATGGCAATGTTGCAGCACAGAAGGAAGCTCATTTCTTCTGAGGCAAGCACCGACCTCCCTGCAGGTTGTTGTCACCACTTACTTTCTAAAGACACACGCTTTCATTTAGTTTAGCATTTCACAACTTCCAAATGTCTGGGGTAAAGCCTCAGGAGCAGAACTGAAGACCACTCCAGTTTTGAAGGGTCTGAGCACTTCCGCCTCCTCTTTGCCTCCTTCTAGATCAACAATTAAAGCTTGGCCTACTACAGTCCGTAAAAGAAAATTCACACAGGTTCCACATATTCTGGTTTGCCAAAGACAGCAATGACTTTTCAACACCAACTACTAAAGAAAAATCATGACACAAATGAAAAAATCCCACCAAACCCAAAACAAAACAACTTTTAAGGTTCTCCTCCTCGTATTGGGAAACTAACATTCAAGTCGCTGCAAAATGTGTAGACCAACATGAATCATTCAGTCGCAGAAACTAAACTGCTAAAAATAAGCAGCGATCTACAGGAATATAAACACTTCATAATGCCGCACACTTTGTCATCTTGGCTCAGAGTTTGCATCACTGCCTTGAAGCATAAGTTTTGCATCTGGAGACATTAAAATAATAGGTAACGAGCAATTCAGAGAAAGAGAAGTTGCATGCAAGGTTCCAGCAAACAGATACAACTTATGCCAGATGAACTAGATACCATCTCCCCCTGCCAGGAAGATGTTACGGAGACATTCCTCTCCTCTCATTCATCACAGAAGACTGTAAAGTGAGCTTAATGCTGTCCCTTGCACATCAGTTCAAGCATGCAGAATTTGCTCTTCCTGGAACCAGAAGGCTTACAGAAAATAGCTAGGAGCTTCACAAGAAACTTAAGATGGCTTTTGTGAAATAGCTGGTGAAGAAGATGCCTGCGAAAACTCAGGGAAAACTCATCAAGACTTTGGGCCATGTGTTTTCATTAAGCCTGAACACCGTCTGCATGCAGGTAACAGATGCTGTACAATTAAGTGCATCACCCAGCCTGCCTTGGTCAGTTAAGTAGGTGGTAAGTTTAATTATTCCATCTAATGTTCCACAATCACATAACATACCATTACATAGGAAAATCTCAGCAACATTAAAAATAATTTCAGTGGATGCTCAGCCAGGTACCTACAAAACCACACAAATGAGTAACTTCAACTTTATCCCCACTCAAGCTTGCACTAACATTTGCTAGGAACGAAGGGTTAATTTGTGGAACAGCAAAAAAGAAGTAGCTGTCTGGTCAGGTGAGCACATCCACTGTGAAATAACTACAAAGAACTGTCAACACGTGTCTAGTGTTACAAGGGAAGGCTAGCAACCAAGGTTTATTTTGCAACAACTGGAAGTTACAAGAAAGCAGAATGATCAGAAGCCAGAAAAAAGAAAGAAGTGAGGTTCTTACTTATTTATCATGCTATCGTCGCACTGAGTTGGAGCCTTACTTACAGAGTATCTGCTTCACTGGACATTCCCTGAGGACCAAGCAAGCCATGCATTAAGATAAACCTTAGCATTATCCTACAGCATCAAGAAAAACTAAAGCACAGCCCCAGCCAGTAGGAAATTGTTATAAGCTATTGTTAAAAATAAAAAATAAAATAAATAAATAAAAAAAAGACGACAGTATCATGGACTTCATGGCTCTGTGCAAAGAGATGTTTCAGGTCAGAGGGAGGTCACACTGCTCACACAAATATAAATGCCAGCACTGCTTTTCCACTCCAAAAGAAGGAACCTACAACACTATACAACAGTCACCTAATAAACCCCGTCTGTTTTTTTGAAAGGCCAACTTGTGTTTCTGCAAATATTTGCTAGTCACATAGCTCCCAGAGAGGTAACATCCTAAGGTGAAATCAGTTTTAACTTACTGGAAGATTCACAGCAGGTAAAAGCCAAAGCCAAGGCCTCCTCTCAGCACAAAAGCTAAAGGTTCCCCATCTAAAAATGGGGAGCCCAGGGCCTACCACTGATGAGACAGTACACTTGAAGGACTGCACACAGGTGTCATGGTTTATCCCCAGTTGGCAGCTGAGCACCATGCGGCTGCTCGCTCACCCCTTTCCCACCCCCCACCAGTGGGATGGGGAGAGGAATCTGAAGAAAAAAAGTAAAACTCATGGGTTGGGACCAGGCAAGATAGACAGCTGTTCAATTTCCTCTATCTCCAAGGCAGCTACGCCAAAAGCCCACTTGTACCTTTTTGGGTCCTTGAAATATCCTCTCCTGAATTAGTCTATGCCCACGATGCACGGAAGCTCTGGGCCAGTCACAATGGGGTGCTTCTGCCACTCATTCCCAGCTAGGCTCACTTCGGATCCAGTACTGCTAGTTATTGGGATTCCCTTGTCACTCCAGAAATACAGATGCGTTCTGTCCCTTCAGGGCTCAATGGCATGAGGGTACACCGTGCACTGGTGTCCACGAGAGCCTTGTACTCTTGTGGGTCTGACATGCCAGGCCATCGGATCCACACAGTCCAATAAACCCAGTTGTCCCTTTCCTCCACCTGGCTGGAGGCAGGGCCCCTCTAATCCTCCTCATCATATCTGTTACTCATTTCTTGTAAAAATGACTTAGAAGTACCTTCAGGATGACCATAAGTACAATTAGGCCTTCCACTCAGTTTGGGGGACTGCTTGTTGGAAATTGGAGCAGCATTTTTCCTGGAAGAATCCCCTTTTGTGATTATTTTTCCTTGCAACTCACATACTCATGCCTGTAGGGTCGAGGTAGGTTTTCCATTCCATGTCCTCATGTCCTCTCTGTGGTCATGCAGATAAAACCACAGGGTGCCTCATGGTGCGTATGGTTTATATCCTCTCTCTTGAGCAGAGGAACACTTTGAATAGCTGAGATACTGGTCCATACAGGTGGAGAATAGGACATAATCTCTTTGAGTTGCTGGACCTTCCAGGACAGTTTCTCCACAGCTGAGATGAGGGAGGAAGAAAGACCTTCCTCACATTGCTGGAGTTGGCCAGCCACTTCACCTACTGTTGGTGCCTCTTCACCTTTCAAGGCCATCACTGCCAATGAGTTGGCTTATGATCATGGTGTGCTCCACACAAACTTCTGCCACATGGGTCAGGTGCATTGGACTTCATCAGGATCTGGGGGTAACTGTGCGTTGTCCAGGTCATAATAAACCACCTCCCGCATGGCTAATTCCCTCAGCTATTGGGTACCTCTCTCCATGGTGGTCCACTTGCCTGGATGACNTACTGATTTTTTGGTGTATTTCTTGCGTATAGGGGCAACTGATGCTGGCATGGGCTGTGTTATTGGTTTAGCTGCAGTGCCTGTTGCTGGTGTTGGAGTAGCCGCAGTGCCTGTCGCTCTGTTTTCCCACTCCTGCCCCTGAGGCTGCTGCCTCATTCCGAGCAGTGTTTGATAGACACTGGCCAGGGCCCAGCACAGTGCGGGAAGTTGTGCCTCCTTGGAATAGCCACAGCATTTTCCTTTCAAATATTCTATCACTTTATCAGGGTCCTGTAGTTGTGTGAGTGAAGTTCCAAACCACTGGAGGTGGAAGTCCAACGCACCTGCCCATATTCTCCCACATGCCGTGCCACCCATGACTATCCAGTCGCAGGGCAGATCTCTGGGTGATGTGTTTAAAACAGTTTCTTACAACCCTAAACAAGATCTGAAACACATTTAGAAGACATAGCAATAGGAGCATGCTGGCTCGAACATCCCAAGGATATTCGAAACTCAAAACCTGTTGTAACCAGCCTGAAGGAAAAAGGGGAGGTGACAGATCAGGAGAAAGAATACACCTCTGTCTTACCCATAGATTGGATGTGATCATTAATCAATTCTGAGATATGTCATCTGAGGTACAGGCATGAGAGCAATGCCACATAGAAATACCAGCTTAACCTCATGACCCGTGATGTTATCATAGCGTAAGTTGGTATTATACAGTACAGCAACATGAGAATCTGGACCCCCCTGTCCCAGAGGTGATGGACAGCACTGCAGGGAACACATACAGCAAGTAAGGGTTTACATAGCACAGTCACGTGAACAAACAAAACACTACTGTGACCAGCAACTATTTAACTAATATAAGAAATGCGTGTAACAACTTTGTTTTAACAGGGTCTGGTCAGATCTGTTGTTATCTCGACCCTTTGAGCCCCATGCTGGGCGCCAAGCAGGACTGTCATGGTTCAGCCCCAGCCGGCAGCTGAGCACCACACGGCCGCTCGCTCAGCCCTCACCTCCCCTGAGTGGGACGGGGAGGAGAATCAGAAGAAAAAGGTAAAACTTGTGGGTTGGGATACGGACAGTTTACTGGGACATCAAAGGAAGAGGAAAATAGCAACAACAATACTAATAACAGAATATACAAAGTGGGTGATATACAAAGCAGTTTGCTCACTGCCCAGACCCCAGTGCTCAGCCCATCCCCAAGCAGGAATCCCTCCTCCCTTTTATATACTGAGCATGACATCATATGGTATTGAATATCCCTTTGGCTAGCTTGCGTCAGCTGTCCTGGCTGTGTCCCCTCCCACCTTCTTGTGAAAACGAACTCTATCCCAGCCAAAAACCAGGACACCACCTCAGAAACACCCAACAGCGCACAGCAAGCGCCTACTAACTGTGGGCATTGCGCACACTAACTTCAGCCTCCTTGGCAACGAGGGTCTGTGAGCATCACAGGTACCTGCAGCCTCTCCAAGGTAGGCTTTGTGGTATTGCCAGGTGTTAAAAGCAGACTGGGCAACACAGCATTCTTTTGCCTTTAAAAAAATAATTTTTAAATCAATCACAACTCAGCACCATTCTCATCTGGGAATCTGTGTTTCTTTTCACAGATGGGCTCATCCTCTACACAATCTTCAAACAGCTCCCAACACTGGTTCTTGCTCAGCCAGTTGGTTGTATTTCAAGAGACGAGAAGCCCAAACAAGACAGCAAAAAACAAGGCATAACCGCCCACAAAAAACAGCAGACAGTAACTCCTTGTTCCATACAAAACAAGTAAACCAAAAAAGATCAAAGTGTACATCAGGCTGTATCATGAAGATTTTTCACTGTTAACTTCAAGTTGGTCTCATTTGACGCAGAGAAACGTGGAAGCACAGCTAACACTCAAGAACCACTGCAGTGAGTATGTTGCTTTTGTGTTAGTAAGAGTACAAGTTCTTTGAAAAACATACACAAAACCCTCCCAAACTGTTATCATGGGCAATAGGCTACTGGAAGAGAACTCCAAGTAGTCAATTTTTCAATAGCTTTGAGGCATAACATCTATTTTTATTGGAGTCAGAATTCAAAGAGCAGTGTGAATTCTCTCACTTAGGGGGCAAGGCTTTGCTCCTAAATAACCTTCTCTGGTTTTAATACATGCAGTGGAGGAGAAAGAAAAGAAAGGAGTACGTCACAACTCAGTAGAAGACAAACCCACTGTATCCTATTTGTTAATCAAATACCTGCAGCACCGTCATATGTGACCATCTGATGGCATTTGTCACGAAGGGGAGGAAAGAAACAAGTGAGCAAATTCCCTTTTCCCTTTAGGAGCACGGACTTCAGATGAAGTCACCTAATGGTTTTGCTGTTTCAGGCAGACTGAAACTGCAACAGTGCACAGGACAGCTTCCATCCGACTGCCCACCCACCACAGCACCATCCACGTACGATCCCTCACCTCCAGCACTCTTGGTCATAACACCGCAGCAACATCCCGCGGGCAGAGCAGGTGCCTCTTCTCCTACAGATCATTTAACTAATACTGAAAGCTTTCTTCTTTTATAATGCTGAGTTTGGCGTTTAGTTTTGGGGGGAAGAAACACAAAGTTCTTGTTAAGTCTGAATATTCGCATTAGGACAACTAATTTTGTTTTAATTTTTTATTGTTTAGTAGGTCACATAACTGGCTCAACAGCCTACTCCTCATGACAAATAACTTCTATCTGAACTCTGAAGGAGGGGGGAGGAAATGAAACCTTTTGTTTTCTGCATGCTGCATCACACACCAGAGTATCTGTTGGGTATATATCTGTGGAGACATACTTCAATGAATGTCAAAGACTAATAAATATTAAATTAGGGTGGTTTGCTTGCTTAAGCTTTGGCACTGTACTTGGTTATTGAGTCAAATCTCAATGAGCTGTTCAGACTGCCAGTGCTATTTCTTCTGCAAAAATAAAACTTGCACTGGGTCTATGATGTAGGTCAGAGGAAAAAGTTCATTAGAAGAACAACATCTGAATTTTTCAGTTTGAAGTAGCAACGGAGATTTGTATGGAAAACTTTCACATCCTTCTACTGTTCCTTAACAAAGGAAGAAAAGAAAACCCCAAAAGTATTTTGTTACATGAAGAATCCTACTTGTAGCAACATTAATGAACATTGGATCTACAAAGACTGAAAACATTACGAGGGTTTTTTTTGTCACTATGACTGAACAGATGCTTCGAAGAGTTACTCTTGCATAAAACGCCTAGTGGGAGAGAAGTAAAAAAGAGCACATAATTGTAGATAACACTACTACTACTACTGAAGAAAAACCTGCTTTGAAAGCCTCTCCACGTTACCAGTCTCACTTTGTCATTCCATACAAACACAAAAAAAAAGGTCGATTAAAAAAAAAAAAAGTTATCTAGCTGATCATACAAACTTCTTTGTTTAAAGAAAGGCAAAACAACTTGCATGGGAGTGTATCACACAAAGTTTAAATACAGGCTGCCAGTGAGTTAAACGGGTAAATATTGTAATTTCTAGGAGCAAGATGGAAAAACAAAACAAAACAAAAAAACCCCAAACAAACAGAACAAACCCAACCCATGATGAAAGTTAAACATCTGAGGGCTATAAAATGTAGCGTACTAAATTTTTAATTTAAAGTGAGCAGATTCACTAGGAAAGCCTGACAGTGGTCTCATCTGCCTGTGTCTGAATACAGTGGAAAAGATGAAAGCAGAGGCCTCTGCCCCCAGCTACACAACCTTCTGAGCTTGCAACACAAAGGTCTGGAATAAAAACTGCAGTTATATCTAGGACTGTTGATAATCAGCCTCACTCTTCAGTTTCCCTTCTTCCTTCTCAAACAATTTCCCGAGTAGTTTTAAATATGTGCTTCTGTTTAATTGTTCCATTCCCACAACACGTTCATTTGCAGTGGTTCCTATTATCTGGATCAACCAGTATTTCTGTCATGATTCAAACCGTAATCAAACACTCCTCTCTTCAAAGACGTACAAAGTAACATGGACTAGACCTTCCATCGACTGCATAGGCTCCATATCTTTCAGTGGATGAAAGGCTTCCCTGGACAGCATAAGGATTCAAACTCATTTTGATTTTAAGATGACATATTCTTCCTTCTTTTGCCAAAAGCAAGAAAAGGGAAAGAGTCACAACTAAAGCAGGGAAGATCAGGCAAAATTAGTTGAAAATCTTGTGTGCTGTCTCTCAAATTAAGATTCAACTAGTTGGTCTTTAGAGTTGCTTTTTACGTTACAAAATAGTTTAAAAAAAAAAATAAATATTTGAGCCATAGGAAAGCCCAGGCATCAAAGCCAGCTCAGGTTGTGCCTCACAAACTCAAAGTTTCGGACTGTCTCTTTGGTATTTTGCTGCAAAGACCATGCAGGAAACACCCAGGAGAATCATCCAACCCTGTCCAGCCCAGACTGAGACACTCAGCTGCCCGAAACTGCTCGTCTGCAGCAATCGCACTTTTCTCAGCGTTGGATGGTGGAAGGAGAGACACTGAATCTTCTTACAGCTTCAGGAAGAGCTGAGCAAGATGCAGCTACCCAAGAAATAGTTTCTCCAAGATTAAGCATCTCCCCACTGTACACTTTTTTTCCTAGGATGAAGCACAACTGTTGTTGGCTACAGTTGGCCATGCTACAACAACCTTCAGTCACGTCTGAACAACAAGGCATCCAGCTTGCTTCACTGACCCTACCTGCTTAGCGAAGAAGGGGCAAGGACAGCATCACCCTCAGACTGCCTAACATCACTGCTTGCGGTACTTTGTGCATCGATGTAATCCTTCAGTCTCCAGTACTGTGATCAAGCTTTGCTCTGGGTGACCATTAAATATTTCACAACGAAGAGAAAGGAGATAAGGCTTTACTTCTGCAATTTCCAATCCCTCTGCAAAAGCCTGATACAATCAAATTGCTTCAATCCAACTGATGACGAACTCAAGCTATCACCCATTAACAAGACAGCAGAGACTCCCATTCCCCTATTCTTTTTATGCCTGCCAGCAAGAAGACAGATTTATTTCTTTAGGATTAGCATTTTGCTATTGGAATGACTAGATATACCAGTACTGTTGCAACAAATCAGCATTAACCATAATCTTGTTACAAGGCTATGGGACAGATTAATCCACTGAAAAATCCAGTTTGTTCCAAGACAAGTTTCTCTCTAGCAGCAAATCCACAGCGACAGCATCTCAGCAAGTCTTAAAAAAAAAAAAAATAAAAAAAAAGTCTGTTTGACCTACTGCAGGGTAGTGGAGCACAAATATTTTAAATAAACACTAAGTGGAATTCTGGTGCCACTGCCACCAGATGCTCTGCTGACTTTAGCAATCTTACAGTTTGAACCTTGGCATCGTGCTTTCTTTGTGTTCATAAAAAAACTGGGGGGCGGGGGGGGAAGAAGAGCAACAACACAGATTTCATTGAGCTTTGTTTGTGTTTGTTTCAAGCCTTCAGAACAAACATCTTGAATGAGTTCATGAAAAGTAAGGTTTCTCAAGTCAAACAAGCCAAAACACATCTTTCAACACAGACTGCTCTCCACCCCCACACAGGGGAAAAACACCACTCAGTAGAACAACATCTTAACATTTGCATTCCAAAACACAGTAACTTTCTGCTGCTATCATAATTACTCTTCTTATTAATGCTGAGCATCATCAGATGTAACTGCAGATTTGCTGGATCCTTATGACAGATTTAGCCTAGATTGATCCAACAGAACAGTCAATCACCGTGGTTACTTACAAACCACCCTAGAAAGTATCAGCCATTTTTAAACTACTCTGATACCCTGAAACATGTTGAATAGTGCCAACTATTTATCATGGTATCTTATATTTGAAGGGAAAAAAAATTTAAAAAAAATCTTAGAAACACTCAATGAATTAAAAACTGAGATTCTTAGGGAAGAAAGTTTTCTGGTTTTGAAGTCACCTAAGATCACAAACCTGAAGCACTGAGAATGAGAATAAGAGCAAAGAACTCCAAGTTCAACTACACTTAAAATGATAGGTTAGAAATATTGAGAAGGAAAAAGCTAAATAACTTTTGATTGCACGCAAGAGAGGTTCCAGCCTAGCTTAGTGTTACCACAGAGGAGGAGAGAAAGGAATTTTTATGTTGGTCTCATGTTTGGTTTATTTCCCATTTTGAATTCTCATGGTCAAAGTCAGGAAAAAAAAAAAAAAAAGATTTCAAATATTTATTTGCCCTTTGCAATCACAGCACCAGGTTTGGAAATGAGGAATGCAAAGACTGCTTTCATAAGCAGTCTGACAGGTACAGATAAATAGAATGACAGTGCTACCTGACCAAAAGAAAAACACGGCAGTAATGAGACTTCGGAGCAGCCTGCTGCCATCCAAATCAGCTCCTTTAAATACCTCGTTAAGAGAGCCAAGGTTTTCTTTCATTAGAGGCATGCATTCCTCATGCAAGAAAGCTCCTGCTCAGATGCATCTATAAATATTGTGAGGTCTACTGGAGGATACACTTCCAAGTGCCTGTTTAGCATCAGGTGCCTCATTGGAGAAGCTTAATACTTAGAGGTGGGAGGTCAGCATTTATCATTGCACTACATGCTTTAACTGGCTTCCTCTTTATTTCCAAGCAGATACACAGAATGGTTGCTTTAATTGATAAAACTGAAGGCGGCCACCCACCTTAGCTGCTGCAGAAGACATTTCTCCCCACAGGCAATGGTTGGGAGTCTGGTCAGGGAAGTCTGGCTAAAGCTCCCCAGATTCAAGGTGATGATAAAGAAAATTTTAACCCTACCAACCTCATGGATTTAAGACCTAGAATTTGATTCTGGAATGCCCTGGCAGACAGAAAAGCAGCCTATTTGTTCAGACTTTTCCTGGGCACAGCATGAGAGCTGGGGAGCTCTCATTCACAGTTACTTATAATTAGATGATATTTTAAAATAGTATCCAAGTAAACATGCTCAGTCCTCTCATTAGACATCCCAAGTCCTAAAGAGACACTATGCTGCTTTGTGTTGCACAGCAGTGATCCCTGTTTGAACTTGGGGCATCTTGGACAAGCTCCCAATTAAAAATAAAGCAGCCCAAATGCAGGAGCTGCTCAAGCATAGGGTTTTTTTTTTGGCTTTGAAAGAATTCATCATTACACTTTACTTTGTCTCTGATTTTTTTTTTTTTTTCCCCCCAGCCTGGGTTAAGGATGGAATAAAAACAGCTGGAAGCGAGCAAAAGTTCAGCTCTGCTCTGAAGTCGGGTTGCCACCTGGCTGTTTGCCCAGTGGCCTGGCCCATCTCCCCGTGCCCTTGGAGACCGTGCAGGCACTAATTGATTGTGCGCACATGGCTCGCTGGGGCTGCTGTTGCCTTTGCATTTTGGCTATCCCTGTCCTACCCCTTCTGCTCAACCTGAAAAAAATTCAGGTATCACTAATAAGAGGGTGATGCCTTTTCAAACATGGGATGACCACATACATACACGGGAATTTTGGATATTCGACTGTAATTAGGCACCTGTTTGGTTTGGTTATATCCTGGTACAGTAAAAGAATCTGAGCAATATGGGAATACTAACAAGAGGAATACAATCAAAGCTGCACCTAATTATTTTCTGATCAAGAACAGTCCTAATCCTGAATACAATTTATTTCCATTGTTTCAGAGAAATCTACACTTCAACTGTAAGGTATAAAAAGAATGACTTTGTTCCTAATAAAACATAAGGGATAACTGAATAACATCCCTTTGATAATATTTTTATCATCTTAAGAAGGCACAAAAAGAAAAAATAAAACCCCTCTTGTGAATGGGAAAGCTTCTACTTTTGGTGAGCAGCACGCAGAACACAGAGTGAAGAAAAGCCCGTCATGCCCCTCTTTTGCCTTGAGGGCACATTTATCTTTGCCCACAGGCCATTTGGTCTTAAGATATTTTGTTATATGTTGACAGGATCCCAAATTATATTTGACAATGCAACCCATAAAACATGCAACAGAAATGATCTTTCCCCCAGCTTGCCCTACATTCAGCTGCTGTGGTGTTGCAGCTTTGCTGTTTGTCTACAGCCACATCCTGGGTTTGGTCACTGCAGTGACATGCATGTGTAACTAGTCACATTTTGGATTTTCATATGGAACCCTATCATCTCTCTCAATCGCATACACACCGATGCTTTCTGTATTTTCCTGCTATGAGTGTAATGTAGCTCCACATTCAGAGACTAAGACAGGAAAAAAAAGTCTGACCATAATGAAATTACATAAATGCAACCCAGATAAGATCTTAGATATTACTCAATGTGTGTGGTTATGGCCCCCTTCAAAGAGGGAAAGGGGCATTTTGACCTTTTAATAAATAGAAGCCTGAACAAAACTGTTAAGAAAGAAGCAGGCATAATTTAGCGTTTTGGAAATCAGTCTTCCAACAAGGATATACACACAGGATTCTCCTTACAGCTAGTCACATCATATAGCAAATGGACAAGGATTACTATTATTCTTACAAGTACACAGCATCTCCACTCACTTTCTGCACAAGCAGTCAGCACTGGCTGACAAAAGCTAGCATTACATGCAAAACCTACCAATTTATGTTTGAGTCCTGCTGGCAAAACTCCCTTTACGGAAGTAAAACCAAACAGCAGGTCAACAGCAAAGTGTAACCCTCCACAGAGGAAGATCCCACAGTATCTGCATCGATATAAACCACCTCTCTGCAGCAAAGCCCAGGACACCTCTCACCTTCCAACAGCAATGAGTTGCAGTTCCAACTTCTGGTCTCATTGACCGGAAACTTTCAAGTCTCTAGAAGCATCTGAAATGACTGAGCACTGGCATGAGCTGCCCAGAGAGGCTGTGGAGTCTCCTTCTCTGGAGATATTCCAAACCCACCTGGACGCCATCCTGTGTGACCTGCTCTAGGTGATCCTGCTCTGGCAGGGGGGTTGGACCAGATGATCTCCAGAGGTCCCTTCCAACCCCTACCACTCTGTGATTCTGTGAAATAACTTTCCCTGCTTGCTTTCTCACCTCTGGTAGCACATACACAGCTATCACGCCTGATACGCGCACAGCCAAACATCACGCTTCTGTCTGGTGCAAGAAACACCCCTATGTTCTCCAAATTGAGGGAAAAGAGAAGGGCACAGAGGGATGGAAAAGCAGAGTTTGCACAGGAGCTGTAGGAAACTGGGGGACAGGACAAGAACACAACAGCAACGTGCCAGTAACGCTAGAAGAGGTGAAAGAAAGGACTATCCTATCTGAAGGCAAGAAAAGATAACAGAAAAAACACTCCATTCTGCTACTGCTAGACAGTACTGGGTGTTTTACCTTACAACGACCTTGGAAACGACTGCAGATAACTTGCAACACCTACTGGAAGCCCACAAGTGCCTGACAGTAGCCTGGGGGATGGACCAAATGATGCAGACTGCAGCCAAGGGCTCCTTGAATCCAACCATGCCCCGAAGGGACCCACTGAAAGACGCAACAGGAAAGCTGGACAAGAAGAAAAGATCTGTGCACATGTGCCTTTTTTTTCCCCTCCTCCTTCTCTTAGATAAAAAAGGTTTCCTTCATCTTCCCACCCCAATCTTCCCTCTTTCATCTCCAAATGGTGAGGTGCCAGGAAGCAACAAGAATAGTCAGTGCTTGCTTTTAGCGGGACAAATAAGTAAAATTGCCAGTTGGAACAGCAGCAATAAAAAAAAGCTGCAAATAGAGAAATTCATGGGAGGGGGTATCGGAGCATTTGTGGATTACTTTGAAATAGCTCCTGGTAGTAACTTAGTAACTGGGTATTTAGACTGTGTCACTGGTACCCAGCTGCAAGTTGAGCACGCTGTGTTTCAGTCCTCGCTTCAGCGCTCAGCGAGGGGGGGACACTCGGGTAAGGCCAACAGGGACCTCGCTACCCTCGGGTCAGCCTTGGGCACGCAGTCTCTCCCTTCAGGACGGAGTGAATAAGCAGTTTAGGGTGGTTAATGTCTAGACCCTCTCCAACTAGCCCACATCCTTCTTGCGGAGGGGAGTCACGTCCCCCCGCAGCCCCACGTCCGACACCTCGCTTTCGGAGGACGAGCGTCCCTGCACCGCACCCTGGCTGGCGGCCGCAGCCCCCCAGCCTTTCTCTGGAAACCTGCTGCCCACCAAGCTACATCCTCACCCACGCCAGGTACGCGTTTTGCCACAAAGGCACAGAGACAGCAAGCAGATCAGCGTACGGCATGCACTGGGCTGTTGAAGGGGGTTTTTAATCCCTTACTCAGCTTTTCTTCCCACTCCCCCAGCTCTGACCGTAAGAAGAAATCCCCCAACCTCCTCACCACCCTCACTTTGCCCGAAAGGTTTCTCCGCTCATTTCAAAAATATGATTGCAGCATGCTTTGTTCTATGTAATACTGAGTCACTAAGGTTTAGCCCTGGCATAAGGCAATTCCAGTATCAACTACATCAGGTCGAACTCTCAGGCATCTTCCAGCCTCCAAGACTGTATTTAAATCTTTATCTTTGGTTCTCTTTAGGAGACCAGCAACATCCTTACAGGCCAAGGAAACATGCACAAGTCTGTGTTCTCCATGATTACAATTTGCACCAGTTATAACACCAGGAAAAAAAAGCCACCCAAAAAAAAAAAGGGGGGGGGGCACTTTTCAAACAATTTTGCATTTCCTGAAGGTTTGCATCTCCAGGAAGCTCCAAGTGACCTTCCCCACCACAAGATTTGCTACTTTTCCTGGTAAAGTCACCGTCCACTCCTCTGCTGAGAGCACACCAGCTCTTGCCTGGGCGTGCGTATGCTGCGGCCCCTGGCACTGGGCTCCCCGAGTCTCCTGAACCCACAGCTCCGGCAGCTCTCACTCCTCACTTCGGGTCTGCATCATACCTCCATCCAGACACTCAGTGTGCATTTCGTAGGCTCAGGAGCATCTTCCTCCGCACAACAGACTTGGCCTGTAGGATTTGACAATTCTTGCTCCCCACCTGCAACCTCTGTAGCGTCTCTATGCTCATTTCTCCCACCTACAGTCAGCCTCCGCAGTAGCTGCTGGTGTTAACGCCTTGTATGAGCTAAACGCTCCTTACCTCCTTACCTCCACCCTCCTTGACAGACACTCCACCAATCTCTTCCCGAAGGCCAAGTTTCTGATCACCCCTTTGCACAAACTGAAAGCAGAAGCAAACTACTGGATGATGAGGCTGGACGGCAAACCCTCCCCACTCTCCCAAAGACATTTCTACCCCTCCCCAGCACGCAGCAACAAGCCTGACAGGGCGATACACCGTGCAGGAGCAGTACAGGAGACAGAGACAGAGCAGCTATTCTTGCTGATGCAACGTCTCTGCCAAGTGTGCAGGTGCCCTGGCAAATCTGTGATATTAGCAGTCTTATGCTGACGTGCACACTGCCAAAGAGACTGCAAAGCAGACGTGGCCCCGTTCCTCAGCAAAGACACACTCTTCAGTCTGCTGGTACACCTCAATTTTACATTTCTGTGCTAGGCCTTCAGATTAGCAGATTTGGCTTACAGGTGGATGTGCAGTGAAGTTAGCTCCACAAGCTCTTCATACTGTAAATGCTATGAAAATTGCAGAGCACAAATGCTACGCAAAACTTGTTCCAAAGGGAAATATCATTAAAAGCAAAAATTTCAGACTTGAAATATTGGCTCACTGGGTTTTATGAAGGTTGGTTTTGAGTCATATG
This sequence comes from Aramus guarauna, assembly GCA_013400195.1. NCBI lineage: Eukaryota > Metazoa > Chordata > Aves > Gruiformes > Aramidae > Aramus > Aramus guarauna. The sequence continues at coordinate 669,391 of VXBL01007436.1, forward strand.
CAATCCACATTAAAATGATGAATTTTTTCCTATAGAGGAGAGACTTAAGTTTTCCTAATCCAACCAACTTGTTACTCCTAAGGCCAAAATGAAATACAGCAACATCCATGTCCATCGCTACTAACAAACCACCGCTGGAATGACTGGAACACGCTGTAGCTCTTCCCACAACTTCCATCAAATCCTGGAGCACCAGACCATGCTGTCCTATATCCTCCAGCACTTCGTCTTGGCATACTCCCTGGAGTTGCCTTTGTTGGGCTATTACAGGGAGTGCCAATTCACGTAATCACCGAAGCCAGGAACACCTAGTCCCAGCACAGCACTTACAGACAAAGCACAGAACAACAAACCCCTTCTTTCCGATGCAAGACTTGTACCATTCCTTACTACCGTATCTTGCAACAGCAGCATATGATTCATCGCACCACATTTGTTTTAAGATTAAGGGTTTACTAACTGTTCAAGATACCTTAATTCCTTTGATTTTATGTATATCTTGTGCCTTATCTGAAAACTACATGTAATTTAAATGGAGAAAAAGACAAAAAGAAAGAAAAAAACAAAGCCAAGGCACTAAGCTTCCTCTAGGACTTTATCCATGGATTTAAACTTAGAGCACTTGAATTCTAGCTAAGAAAAAACTAAAGGTATTTCATCTTCCAATAGCTGAACTACAGAATTATCCAGGAAGAGTTTGTCCAGGTACGTACACAAAGGCTTCACCCAACAGAGTCAAAACTTTAGAAATTGAAACCAAGAGCTATAAGTTTCACACCTTGTATGGCAGAAAAGAATATGAACATTTATCAAGTACGTAAGAAATAAAAGCAAGGCAACTATTTTGCATCTCAGCAGCCCTACCACACTACCAAGTGTAGTGCAAACAGCATACTGGTTAAAGAACACGCAGGACACACTATTGTACATTAAAGCATCGCCGGATATGAAAGCAGCCCAAAGTAATCATGGATTTTTAGGTGTAAAACAAGTACGCTGCTGAACTCTATCTGCCTCATTGGAAGCGTGTGGTACTCCTGGGAATAGGTGTTGCCAAGTTACTGGCCTCCGTCTCCAGGAGGGCACTATAATCTTCACAGACACCATTCGGTAGCTGCAGATTTTAAATGAATTAAAAGCTTTTCCACTAAAATGTTTCTGGAACACATCTTTGCCAGCAGGGGAAAAGAAAAAAAACAACCAAACAAAAACCCAGGAGCAGTGGTTAGCGGCAACCTGTCAATTGTTTTTTCATTCAATTGTCTTGATGGAAACAGTAGACCGCAAGGTAAAGGAGGACAGGGGAAGCAAGAAGGAGATGCTTCTGAGATTATACTTTAATGGCAGAACATACATTATAAACAGTTGGAGTTTCAAAGCTGCTCAGCATGAAAGGAAGAAATCAAGCCATGTGAATGCAGCAGGATTTTTGCCTTTGAATCAGAGACACTTGTCTGTCTGCCCAACATATGAGAACTGTCACCTACAACACCACAGTACGCAGACAGCCACACCTTGAGTGGGAAATCAGATCACGGCCATATCTGAAATGTCTTTCTTGGTCCCCTCGAAAGCGTTGCTCTACTCCCACATGATTCCTTTTAAAGATTTATTCAATAGCAGACTACTGAGACACCCTGCGCTAGCTTCTCGAAAGAAGGAGGTCATTCAAGACAATTAAAGCATGGATAGCAGCATTCAGAGCTTAAAAGAATAAGTCTCTTTGTAGTTTCAAAGTATTGTTCAGCTGCACAGATAACCCGCATTTGTAGAGTGATGCAATACAAAATTTTCATTATGTACACGTCCATGCTGTTCTATCGAGTATGATGTTCTTTGATAAGCTGCGAGGGTGCTCAGTTTCTAGATATGTGGAACCGGAATAAGCCCTGCAGTAATGTGCCGCAGGGAACAATAGTCCCCTGAACGTGACTGGGGCAGACTGACATCACCATGAAAAGTTTTGAAATGGGAAAGAAAAAGAGAACCTGCAATAAAATAAGTAAATAAAATCTCTTCATCCCCAGAAGCAATAGCAGCACAAACTCACTATTCACCCACTGCCAATATTCACAAGAGTTCACTCAGGGGTAAGAAAGAAGAAATCACCCTTTAAATTTGTTACCTGTTTTATAGATTTTTCCTTTCTTTATAGCCACTAATTCCGTCATTTCATCTTACAGCAACCACACATTTACAACGCATAGAGAAGAATTTCCATTGGAGTCTCAGTGGCTCACCGTGATCCATGGTCTCCCTTTCAGAAAGGTTCAGCATGGTTTCCCCACCACGCACAGCAGGGAATCACTTCTCTACGAGTTGAGGACGAGTACCACTATGTTTGATCCCAAGAGCATCAGTTTCTGTAACATCATCTTTTTTTCTTTTTAGAGCATGTATAAATACATTTCTCTTTTGTGGGGAAAAAAAATTAATAATAATAAAAAAAAAATCAGAGGATCACATGCCCTCTTAATCCCAGAAACTTTAGTCTTTGTACACAAACTGTGCATTTCTGTGAACTCTTCTAGTTCACACCCAAACTGTGGGTGAAAACCACCTACCAGCAAAGGCTGCTCTTTACTTGTTGAAACGCAGCAACAGTGGCTGGGGGAAAGGGAGTCTGGCTAAGAAAAAGAATGACAGACTCTTGGAACCAAAAGGGAGCAGTGAGCTTACGAAGAAAAGCTCGGCCTGAAGGTCAGTTCTAGCTATGCAAAGCAATATTTTCCAGATCTTAAAACCTTGATAGCGTTTCTCTTTTACCCTCCAGAATTATCCTTAGAAAAATAACTACCAGAAATTTAAAGCCCTGAGATAATCACACACAAGATCATTTCAGCATCAGCAACAAAATACAGCCATAGCTTCACTTTTAGCCTTTTCTACCGATGATCTGGAGACAGCTGACCCAAGCCTCACGCGCACTCGTGTTTTCTCAGAGCCCAGCGGCGCTCACCTTTCGCCCCGTTGCGACAACCACCCTCTGATAAGATCTCTTGCTGCTGCGGGTTCCCAGAGCGAAACCCTTTCCCCACTGCACCCATCCACCCACCCGCAAGCTGGTGTCACCCAGGGTGGGATTCAGCTGTGACAATGCAGATCAGGATGGCGGGCGAGGACAGGAAAAAAACCACGGCACAAAGCTTGCTCCTCTCTTGCTCTTCCAGTCTTGCTTCTTTTCATCTGAAACAGCCCACTCACTGAATTCCACAGCGTGAGATAAAGTCCATTCATTTTCTTTGGTATCGTGTTTAGCACTCTTTTAGCAGTTTCGTATTTGACTTACCCTCTAGAAATATTTAAGCCGTTATGTATGTTGGGGGGAACATAAAAAAAACCATTTTCTTCCTTTCAAGAGTGACAGCTTTATTTTTTTTTCAGTCTATTTGTTCAATTAATATAACAATATTCACCAGCATAATATTAAAACACACGAACAGATTAAACCAAACAAAACTTGACTTATGACTTAACAGTATCCAAAAGCATAACTTGGAACAGAACTAAACAGTCTTAAAATTTCATCTGAAAAAAAAGGTGACATATTTATTATTTCTAGATGGATAAGGTAGGCACTGATACCTAACTACTTCCAACTATATCTTGACGTAACGACAGACTACTTCTTCATCCCATACGATCAAGAAAAACCCTCCCTTCTTAGCAGAGGACCAAATTTAGCACACATAAATATTTCATAACTCCATCCTGTCAAGACATCAAACTGAACTACTTAAGGGCATTTTTCCAGGAGCTGCACATCCAAACTCGAAGAATAAAACTGCATTCATCATACTCACGCTCCCCCTTCAAATTGAAAGGCCTGAAAGTGAAGCAACAGTGAAAAACTGGAGATCTTGTGTGAGTATCATCTAAGAACATTATCCACAGAGTGCTAAACTCCATTAAGAAATGTAGAAACAACACAGTAAGGCTGGCATCTTCTGAAGAAAATACATCTCCAGCTTTTCAATCCTCTTCTACATCCTAGTTGTCCAGAAGAAAGAAATTCTGGCTTTCATAAAACCTCATGATGACAAACAACCAGGCTAGAAACAACTCTCTGCTACAGACAGAAGCCAACCACAAAATCAAAAGGTGACTGAAGACAGACATCTACAGGTGGTTTGATTTCCAACAGCACGACACACATGCAGCTTCCACTGATCCGGAGAGGAATTCAGCGCCTAAAGAAGAGACGAGGCCATTTCTGTGCAAATGAACCCTGACCCCTCAATGAGTATCTGCAGGCTGTACCTGCAAGTGGTGTGGAGGAGGCGAGAACTGCATCCTGATAAGATTGGCACAAGATATTACTTTGTTAACAGAGGTAACCTTAAACTTTCTGAGCATTGGATGACATGCATTTGGATTGGACTTTGCATTTATTTCCATACTGCATCAAGAAATTCTCTGCCAGAGCTCCACTTGTCAGCTTACAAGGACAGAGGTGCAGAGCCACCATCCCGGGCCAGCAGGTGCCCCAGCCACCTCCACAAACATTGCACATTCCCAGCTTTCCTCCATTAGGAGGATGTGCGCCCATTCACGGTTGCGTTCTCTTATTGCAAGACAACCTCCTTTGGAAACAGAAAAAAAGTTCTCTTCATACCACCAAGACCATGGCGTCTGTGTTCTTTATAAAATATTGATCCGTCTGCCATCAGTAGTCCCAGAAGTTAAAAGGTAAGTCTGTATGAGCAGGTAAAAGCAGACCCAAGAGCCTCTGCCCGCACTCTGAACTGGTCAGACCTCAACCAGCTCCAACCCAAAGCCCTTGGCAGGGTGCTATACCCGAGCCTGCCTGCTAGCAGGGCTTAGCGTGGGGTTGAACCATTATTCGCAGGACACCCACACCAACAGCTGCCTCATGTCTGGCCATCTCAGGGCACGGGCAAGAGAGCTCATGTCTGTTTACATCCACTTGCCTGTCCATGCGCTTTAAGTGCGGGACAAAAAGCCTTTGCACAAAATCCACATCATCTTCATCTCCCTGACAATTATGGGATATTCCCATCACCAGGTCAGACACAAGACCAAAAAAAAAACAAAAACCAAACAAAACCAATTTAAAAAGATTACTTGCTTGAAAATCCATAAACTTTCTCTACCCACAAAACTCTTCCAGGTCCCTTCCAATGAAGCAAGACAAGAGGAGTAGGGAGATTGGGAAGTATAACACGCAGAGAGGGAAATTAAGTCATCAATACATACAATACTGTTAAAGCCTGAATCACTGCCAGGAACCTCAAATAAATTGACAGCCTTAAGTGCAGTGACTGGAGGCCATCTTAGCTGTTTCTAGTGACAGAAGGTATTACCACGAGGAACTCCTTAACATACCAGCTTTGCCATTCTCACAGGACAACATACATTCGACAGCATGAAAAGCAGCCAGCTGCAGTTAAAAAGGTAGAGCTCTGAGGAAGCACTACAAGGGATAGGAAAAGTACTGCATAATCAAGGGACAAAGTCAAAAAATCCCAGTCTTGAATCATCACCGGATTATGGGAACTGCAGTTAAGTAATAAACCAATCCTGGTCTTGATCTGCACACTGGGGAGTAACAGAGCCTGTGCTCATTTTTAACTTTTCAAATCAATACAAAACTTTGTAAGAGAACAGTTCTATTACATCGTGTAAGTACAAGGTGACTTCATAAGCTAATGAATTAAAAAGCCTGGAAATTTTTCCTGATTTGCGAGTTATCTTCTGCATTCCCTTAAAGAAGGAAGAGCCGGACAGTTTTCGTGGAGCTACCACGCAACGCACATACGTGCTATTATAAAGCGGCTGTCTGAACCTTTGTAAAACATTCCCTGTATTTCTCTGTGCTGACACATTACTTTCTAAGACACGTATCTAGGGAAGGTAAAATGCTGCTGTCATAGCTATTCTGTCAGACTCCTTTCCTATTTCCTGGAGTAAACAGAAAGCTGCAGACTTGGAAACCACAGGTGAGCACCCAAGTGAACAGTAATAAAAAGTTATCTGGAGACTGTAAAGGCTTCTTATGTTACTCCTCTTTTTACGGGTCTGTGGCTTTTTTAGTAAAGTGTAACATTTGGGATTTAGCCCACTTGGCTATTTAATATCCCTTTTTATTTGGCCTTAGTGTAGCATCACTTCATCACAGTATCGGGTCTCCTGCACTGAAAATGCCCTTCCACGTTTTAATCTGAGACAGCAAAGACCCTTCTCAGGGGCAGGCAGCTGACACGAACAGGCTTCACCGAGCTGCCCTGCACACAACGGTAAGGGGGCGAGGATTACCCAGGTATTTTGATGCAAAGCACCGCACGGACTCCGGTACGAGTCGAAGCCTGGCACCGACACCCGGTCACGGCAGACGTCGGTGTAAGGACCGCACGGAGAGTACCCCGGGGAGCCGCGGGGCTCTCCGGCTCCCTCCAGCCGCGGTAGGGAAGGGGGTGCACCCGGGGCTCTGACAGCCCGCCCCAGGAGCGGCC
>VXBL01007436.1:676063-800487 GCA_013400195.1 Aramus guarauna
AGGAAAGTGCCGGGCTGCCCGCCCGCCCGCCCGGCGGGGAGCGCCGCCGCCAAGCCTGTCCCTCTCACTCCACCCTCCGACCGCTCGCCCGACGTGCAGCCCGCCTGCCCGCCGCCGCGCAGGGCCCCGCCGGGGGGAGCGGTCGGTCGGTCGGTCTCGCAGGTGTCTGTGTGCCTGTCTGTCTGTGTGTGTGTGTGTGTGTGTGTCCCCTCCGCGAACCGCCGGGGCAGGGAAGCGCGGGGAGACCCCGGCGGCGCCGCCGGTGAGGCGGGGGGCGCGGTTTACCGGCCCGTAGGCCGGTGCGCGGGTCGGAGGCTGCGGCGTCTCTGGGAGCGCGTGGATTGACGTGTGCTGCTTCCCCGCCAAGGGGACGGAGATCCGTCTGCGTGCGCCTTTACATCCACAGCTGGGAGAGGTCTCGCGTCACCGGTCAAAGCAATTTTGGGCAAGCGGGGTGCATTGCCTCTTCTTGCTATCTAATTTAGCAGAGGAGATCTGCCTGGGAAACTCATCCTGCATTAAGAAAAATCCAATTAGGTGACAGCTTTGATTATGAATCTATTATTTTAGTTTTCACCTGTAAACCACAGATGGATGTTTAAAGTGTGAGGCATAGCGCGTAGACGTGAGGGAAGATCTTCGACTTATTTGTATAGTTTTGTATCATGCAAGTGCTACATATGTTGTGTATTTAAGGGACTTCAGACCACGGGAAAGTTTAAAATCTACTAAGTCTCCTTTCAAAGTGGCTTCAGTGATGTAATAAGATCTCCATATTTAATGTTACCGGGTTTAATGCATTTTTATCTCCAGATTGCCAGACTGCAGAAACTCTGGGAAACTAAACCAGAAAAACTAACTCGTGAGTGGTTGCATTGTACTGTGCTTAAGTTTATTTGGTTCAGTTTTGTGTCAAAGCTATTTATTTTATTGCAGTAAACTCGGCTGCATTTAAGGCTGTACTGTTGACTAGAAACCTAAAAGTGCCTTTTAGTGATTTAGTAAAACTCCTGCAACCACCCACAGCTAACATCTCTCTCCAGGCTCCATCTTCCGCCCTCTGAGGCTGTTGGGGATGGCAGAGCTCGGGGAAGAGCCGCGGTACGAAGAGCTTCTCCTGCCGCTCGCCCTTCCTCTCGCGCCTGGTGAAGGCCCAGCCGCTGCTGCCTGCCTCCCCAGCTGCCGATGTCGGCAGCACCGCAAGCACCAGGAGGGCTGAGACAGACGCACTCTTGTTCTGCTCCACTGCGAACAGAGGCTGGGACTTTATCCACGCTCTCCCAGATGAAACAAAGACTGTGGAAGGCAGTCGGCACGAGAGGATTACAGAAAACCCAAGTTATCTCGCTTTAAATGGATCTGGGTTGGTTTGAACCTCATCCTGACGTGGGTCCGTGCTTTAGCTGTGCAGTCTGGCACTGGGATTTCCCAGCGCCATGGAAAACCTTCGTTCCCTACGCTCGGTCACGCTGCTGTTAGGTCCCTCCTACCAGAATAGTTAGCTTTAAAAATATGACACTGGATTTTTTTTTTTTTTTTCCAAAGTTCACCAAATGCTTTGAACAAGTTAAGCGAATGAAGCTATTGAAGTACAAAGTAATATAACAGCTAAGAGCATTATTTTTGAAATACAGAAAGCAAAAGCCTGGTTTTAACTCGTTCAGGTTTGTCAAGGTAATTGGGTGCAGTGTACAAGGCAAAGCAGATCAGACTGGGATTCACCAGGACTTGAAGCACTAGTCTCTCAAGAACTGTTTTTAAACATGATGGTAGTTATTAGCATTAATTTCATAATAGATACCATCTCACAGCATATCCTTCTCTCGGACATCAGGCACTTCAGCTGTCTGGGAAGAAATGCATCTTTCACACAGAAATAGTTACTGCTAATTTTTCTTTAAAGATTTTCTCATTCTTCAGACAGTTTTAGATGCCCTACAGCTTTGAAGGCTGTCTTCATATAACCATGTTTGTGTTCTCTCTGACCAGTGGAAACCCAACGCCACTCTTACCCGTCCTACTGGAACAAGATGCATTTTTTAAAAATGTAACTTCCAGATACTATCTAAATTTCAGTTATTTCCAGGCAAAGAGACATCATAAAGCTTATTAATATTTAAATGTCTCACTGGAGCTCTTAGAGTGTCCTAACTGTACTATAGCTCAACTTCCTTGAAATATATTCTAATATTACACACACAATATTCAAATCAGCAGCACATATGAATCTCAGATGATTTCTTGTTTTAACTGCACCTTATATATAATTAACAATTTAGATATAATCATTTCTCTGATGTTTAGCAATGCCTTAGTCCCTTAGTGTGATCCCTTACCAGTCTCCTCCTGGTGCAAAATGCTAACGAAGCCATCAGACCTCGAGAGGAATCCCTGCAAGCAGATCCACCTCAGGACCAGGGCGTCAGTTTCACAACATCTTAGTTTTTGGTATGTGCCTTTCAGGCGGCCTTCGGAGACAGGCTTTTTGTATCAGCAGGAAATTGTCACCATAAAACTATAAGCAGTGGCCAGGAGGGGGGGGGGGGGGGGCTCGGAATAATCCCTGAAACTATTCTTACATGCATTTTGAAGTGACTGGCTTTCACGTTGATTTCACGACACATCTATGCAGCAGGCTGTAAAATCTCTAGCATGTTTATTCCATTGCCAATAAAATTATTTTTAAAAGCATTTTGGATCATCATCAGTTCAGATGTATGCTAACATTTGAAATGGAGCTGTTCACAACAAATGTGATTTTAGCATGAATCTGGTAACGTGCATAAACCAAATAAAATTCTGAGCTTTATGCAGTTAAGTTTCATGTGCAGCCAGTATTTCTTTATAAAACCCCAGGAATTTGCATTCCTTCTTCCTACAAATGATTTGCCTTTACATCAAAGGCCTGATTTTCATAATAAATATTTACAAGTCCCAAGGGAAACAACAGGAGATGCAGCAATCATTTCAGAATCAGACCCTGAACACCTGCCTTTCTCTGAGGTGCGGGGGAGAGAGAACAATACGTTTGACAGAGGTGATGTCTCTGCATCTCATGGTTTGAAAAAGAACACTGTTCCTGTCTTACTGGCAAAATCCAAGCAACCTTTGCTCATGCAAGGTATTGTAAAGAAAAATCTGAGTGTCCGGTGTCAACATTCAACCTTTCATCTTCTATTTCACTATAAAAGGCGTCCTCCTTTTTCCAGTCAAATCCCTTATTTATTCTAAAAATTCCATCTGTTGGAATTTGTGCAACACTATCATCCAGCCAGCTTTGGAGAGAACTAAATGAAGATAATACTCTCAACTTACATCCTGTTTTCTAGTTGGGAAAATGTCTCCACACACGGAGCGTTCCAGTTTGGTGGGAGTTTTTTTTGGTGTTCTCTAGTAAGAGTGGTGGTTTTTCCCCAGTGGCACACTTCTGTGAGCATAATCCATAATGCACGTGCTTAGAAAAAGGTTGTTGTTTCACTCCAGGAGAGCAAAAGATGCGAAGAGGAGAGCACTCATGCTTCCAGGAGTGTTACAGGTGAAGCACACTGCAAACGGCGTGCTTCGGGGTGAGGCATCCTGCAAACATTTGCTGTTGCATGGGAACCTAAATATTTGCACCTCCCTAAGGTGGGCCAGTGACTGAATCGTACCTAAGCCACAAGGCGTAGAAAACACTGCAAGAAGGAAAAATGTGTAGAAGAAATTCCTATATTTGAAATTGTGATTAGTTATACAGAGAAGAAATTAAAATTATGGATCAATCTGACCCTCTTTTATCTGTTTTCATTGTTAGGAAGAGGAGGAGGAACTAAATGAAGACAAATTCAGAGAACTACTAGGTAAACTTCTGAGAGTTCAGGACAGCTTAAAGTTCATCGGAGATCCACTGCTGAAAGCAAAACTGCAGAATTTGATCTACACAGAGGAAGGAGAGGGAGTGAAATAACTAACTTGGCTGAATCACAAGATCTTCAATGACCTGAAAGACAGTAGAAAGTAGGTCAAATTACTAAATTATGAATAAATGTATAGAATATGCATGGACAAACCCAGAAAAGGTCTGAAAATGTTAGACAATTGGATTTAAAAGATAGCAAGGATGTTGGAAAGATGCAAAGTGACAAGACCAAGGAAAAAATTGGTCTGTTATTCCATAGAAAGGGAAATTTATTTAATATTCACCTAACTACTGGTGATGCTGAGATGCCAGTATCCTTAATGCCTTTTTTAACCTCAGTCTTCAATTTTAAGAAGGCAAATGTGATTTCACTACTAGCACCACTGACAAAAGCCTAAGAGATTACGCTAAAAAAATGAAAAAACAGAATGGAAAATACTTAGATAAGTTAAAGAGTTTTTGATAGACTGGACCTGATGAAACTCCCTTAGGTTCAAGCAGTGTTAGAGCTACAACTGATTATCCCTGAAAATCAACAGAGAAGCAGTGAGGTTCCAGAAAATTCGAAAAGGATTGCATGTCTCTTAAAGGGTGAGAGGAATGAGGTCTATGAACTGGTGCACTGAATTGCTACTCAAAAAAAAAAAAAAAATCAATAGATAATCTAACCATTTGTAAGCATCTAGAAAGTAAAGACATGAGAAGTAACAGCATGGGTTTTTCAGAAACAAATACTACCAGATCAATCTAGTCTACTTCTATCAGGTGGTAACAGGCTTTGTGGATAGGGTAGAAAGAGTGAGGATCATAGGGCTTCATAGAATGTACTCTTAACCAGAAAAAAAAAGAAAAGGTCTAGACAAGTATATAAAATGAGTACAAAATTACTTGGAAATAATTAGTACTCCCAAGCTGAAAGGATACGTTTCACTGAGATCTGTCTTGGATTCAGAACTATTCAGTACTTTCATCAACCTCTTTGATGACTAAACGGAGTACACTTAGTCACATTTGGAGACTGTATCTACAGGAAGAGGCTCCAACTACGCTGGAGCACAGCATTACAATTCAGAAGGATCTTGGCAGATTGGAGAAACTGAAATGCCATTGAAAAAGGCGAAACAGAAGGTTCTACACATACAAAGGAACGATCAACTGCACAAGTACGTACCAGGATAAAAAAGCAGTTCTTCAGAAAAGAGGGTACGGATCACAAGCAGTGCTAGGCTATCTTGCATTACGCTGATGCTGGAATGTTTAAATAGGAGTATCATTAATAAAAAAATGAAAAAATAATTTTAATCTATCCAGCCATTATTATTTAAATTGGAATAGTCTGCTCAGTTTTCAGGTCTACACTCCAGGATAACTCAGAACCAACCCAAAAATATATCGAGAGGAGAGAGACAAAAACTGCAAAGGATTCAGAAAACCCAAACTATAAGGGAAGGTTGAAGGGACAGGAGTTCTCTGGCCTAAAGAGATGAGAGAGGGCAGGCAGAGGTGTTCACCTCCATAAAGAGGAAAGGGAGAACCTGCTTTCCATGTCTACCAGTTAGGTTAGGTGTTAGGAAACTTCCTGCTTGCCAAACCAGTTAAGTAAGGACTGTACACCACTCAGACTTGAAATCTCCATCACTGCAGGTCTCCAAATACCTTCCTGCAACACAGCAGGGACAGCTGATCTGAGGCTGAGATAAGGCAAGGAGCTAGACAGCCTCTCAAAATCCCTTCCAGCAAAATTTTCTTCCTCTGCCATGGCTGTAACTAGGGTAGGGATTATCCTTTGTTCCTTGTTCTCAGGTTTTCCTCTACATGCTACCTGAAGTGACTGGCCATGACGAGGAGTGGCTGTAAATACGTAGCCCCTCCCATCCTTTCTGCAAGCATACTAAAAGGCCCATTGGCACAGTCACCTGGCAGTATGTTCAGGCACGTTAGGTCCCATGTGCTTCAGAAAGCATTTTCCAGTTGAGCTCACCGTCTCAATACCAAATTTAATAATAATTTGATATTATGACAATTTGCAAACAGCCCTCAAAAAGAAGGAGGCATATTTCAGGAGGGTAGTGACATTCCAGAATAATAAGCCAGTGGAGTTAAGTTATTCTGGATGTGCTGGGATAGCTCATAACACAATTTTGTGCAGTAGTAGTATTCATTCACAAATAGTGATAAAACAATTAAATTTAATAATCAGCAAGAACCACATCTCTCTGGGGAAAAAAACAACAATATAATCATCACAATTCTTCAGATTTCCCAAAATGGGATTGCTTTGTGCGTGTCCTGCCGGTCTGATTTGTGTTCTCTTTGCTTTTGATTAAAGAGAAAGAAACTGGCATCCTGATTCTGCCCTCATTTAAGTGTAAATAAAACCTGATATCCTCCCTTGAAATTAAAGATATTACATACTAGTATAAAACATCTAAATTATCAGTATCAGATACTCGATGTATTTATACTTTAGGAAAAAACATCAATATCTCACAATATCAAACAAGCACTGCATACCCTTTTAATATTATGATCATTTACGACAAAAGGAACACTTGAAAATGCAAGTATGATGCTAACACCTGCACAAATTGTTTTATAGAATGGTAAAAGCTCACATCAGCAAGATAATTCTTGCTGGATGCATTTTGTTGTTCCATGTTTTCTGCCTTCTAAGGAAGGTTCAGCAACATACTGATCTTGCACGTGGCTTATTCTTTTCTCTCAGCCCTCACCTTTGCAGCCTCCCTGTTCAAGGGTATTCAAGTAACACATACGTTTCTGAAATGGATATAAAAGAAACAAAGCCAAAAATTCCCAGAAAATTATGTTAAGGGACTAAAGTAAGTACCAGCTACTTAAAGAGATGTTATCTGGGGGACAGCATAAGTGATTTAATCTATCAGAAGTTTGCCGGCATGATGATGTCAACGTTCATTACATTACAAATCTTGTATAAATAACGCAGGAACAAAAAAAAGTCAAGGCATTTTTTTTAATAAAAGAAAGTTAGTACACTTAGATTTCATTTCTGCAAACATTTGTATGCAAATGCAGTCATCCTGTGATGCATCTAATAATTCCAAAGTCAGACAATTGTTTTAACTTCACATTAAAAATATGAAAATATAATATAAACATATCAAAACATCTGGCAACAAAGTTTGTGTAAAACAAAGGATGCCTAAATACTGTGTTTTGGGATTACAGACTCCCTTTTAAAATCTTGTATGTTCTTTCACAATAGTTAATATTTTCTGAAGAGAAAACAGAATAAGAAACAGTATTTCAGAATGCACAGCAGGTTCTCTTCTTACTTTCATTTACAGCCACAACATCTAAGTCATATAATACACAGGATTTCTGTAAAACAAACAAAAAGCAAACACTTAATGAAGATAACTAGAATAAAACAGTTGAAAAGCTTGAATTTTCACATATTTTATTATGTAAAAGATTTGGTGGGGTCACTGGATATGTTTTTCCTTTGAATACTTAATTAAAAGATTGCAGTTTTCTAATAAATTAGACAGGGACTAATGCAAGTCACAGCTCGGTATATGTACATTTTTTAGCTGCCTCAGACATCTCTCCTAACTCTGAAGGTGACAGATGATAGAAAGTCTCTTTTGAGGAGACACTACAAACCATATGAACTGACCCTGTACATCTTTACTCACGTGAATTGTTCTAGACGTACAGGTTCTTCTGCTGTCTGCACCAATTTTTACTAATTTGCAGCTAAGTACACTAATCTTTGAAGTTTTGAGCATGGGTACAAAAATCCAGTTGAAAGGAATGGGGAAACAGAGAACATTAGTACCCATTTAAAAAAGACACAGGCTATTGATTGTTATAAAGGATGCTAACTTGTTTTGTGAAATTCACTACAATTGTCTTATATCTTGCCCCTATTCAATAACCAAGAATACCCCCAAATGCAAACAACTCAGTCTTTATCAAGATGAATTATCAAAAGAGCACTCCACCCTTGTAAAACATTTATGTACTGATTGCAAGTACAGATTTTTTATTTATTTTTATTTTTAAATCTTAAAAATCTTAAAAATAAAAATTAAAAAAATCAGCAAAACCAGGACTCTTCCTTTCAGCAATAAACTCAACTAGATAATTAGCGCTGACCAGAGAAACAATCAAACCTATTTGTGCAGTACAGTACCAGTACATGTTGCAATCTTGTACTCAAAAACTACAAACACTGAACCCTGAACTCAGGCACAAAGAGAGAATATTGTCACATACCTAGGAAAAAAAAAAAAGTCCTAATGGCTCTACTTGCCATTCTCCTGCCTGCTTCTTGGCAGGTTTACCAAGTATGTAATGATACAGAGAAGTAAGTGCAAACACTGGATTCACCACATTCCTCTCTCAACCCAAACCCAACAGCCATAAACAACCATTTCTGACAATAAAGAGAAGCTTCCAGAGAGGACAGCTATCTAAGCTGGAATGCATGAAATTCAAAGCACAGGGAAAAAAAGGCATCATGTAGTACAATGCTAATCATGATTCAGAATCAAGAAATTACACGTAAAATGTCACAGGGTAGTGGAGTATTGACTACATCCAGAAAGGTTCACCTAAAATTACTCAGCTGAATCAAAACGAGGAGAAGATAAAAGGTTCCCCCACATTACAATAAGCCTTACACCTCTTTGGCTGAGAATATTTAACACTACCTAAAATTCTGGAGAAGACACATGAAATTTATTTCCTCTTTCCTTCTGTAGGCATAGTTTTAGCTCTTCCAGCTGCTGCGGGGACCCAGGGAGGCTTCCACAGTGCACGCTACTGGGGGAGAAGATGAAACACCTGGGAGGGGATCAGGAGCAATGGACAGAGGCAGGAGCTGAGGGCAAGAAAGGTATCGTAGTGACTAAACTGCAGGATGGATGCTGAAGCTGTCATCAATAAAATTATTAACATGTCTTGTTCTGACTCTAGTCACGGTAAGACTGTGACTTACTGATTTTAGGAATTACTTGACATTAGTCACATATAAATCACATATGAAGAAATACAGCATGTGCACTTTTACTTGGTTTTTTGTTGGAGTGACAAGTACCAACAAACAAAACATTTTTATTACCCTTGAGACTGCACAAATTCCAACATGTAGCTTCATAACTTCTGATTTGTTTTAATTTTTTGACATAGTTGTGTAAAATGCTTGTGTATAGGCATTAGCCATTATAATTTGTGCTAGGCGGAGACAGTATTTGCTAATCTTCAAGCATGGACAGTAAATGATGAAGACCTTTTTAAAAGAGGGAGCAAGGCGAAATCTAAAGTACACAACCACAACCTTGTCATCTCAAGGAACAAGACACCACTCTGGTTTAGAGATAAGAATTGGAGGGGGGAAAAAAAAAAAGAAAAAAAAAAGCTTTGGAGGATAACAGTACAATAAGAAATTTAAATTCACTCTATTGCGACCAAGAAATAACACTGTGCATTGCTTACTGTGGACTAAGTAGGTTTCATTTCACCCCTGCTTTTTCTTTAGAAGAAAAAAAAAAGTTTAGGTAGTAAAAGAGTTCTAGAAAAATTCCTGTTTGAATGACTTCAGAATTCAGGTTTCACTTACTTTGGAGGAAACAGGCAATTTGAAAGTGTTGTGGGTTATATCTAACTTCACACTTTCAGTTAAAGGGGAGAAACTTGCATGTTCCTTAAACACTGAAGATGTTTATTTGCAAATATTTTATTACTTAATAGTACTTTCGGGTGGTGAGCAAGCTGTTCATGTATCCTTACCAAGGATCCTCAGTACTATAAGCAATTAAGAATGGTGAAACATATTTCAGAATGAAATGGTTCATATAATCTGTAAAATCATTATCTGATAGTACTAGTTGGTCAACAAATTAGCCAGGACAGAAAGACAAGAACCACCTCTCCATAAATAAAGTAGATGTAATAGTTTGTTTTAAAAGCCATTTAAAAGTTGAGGACTTTAAGAATCACTTCAGTTTGATAAGACTATTCCATACAGGATCTTCATCAAGCAAATAAAGGCGTGGGATTCATTTAAGCAAATGTGCTATACACACATTTTGAAAGTGCACATTCGTAACCTGAAGAGATATTAACTCTGAAGGAATGATCAAGCAATCCCACATAGTGCTCAACTTGAGCTGAGCCTTGGAAGAGGTGGGGCATTAAACTCTCCCGAAATTCCAGCAGGAAGGTATGCAAATCTCTCCCACTTGCAAGAACAAGGCGGGCAGCATTCCTTCTTCAGGGCTCCCTGAACACTAAGGCTTCCAGCTCACATTTCAGCTCAGCCTGTTGGAACTCACTCCCTGACAAGCCAGCCAACAAACCACAGAAAACTGTGAAGAAGTGAGAAGAACCAAAATGGTACCGAGAAGCTCAGATTTCCACTTCAGCATCTTGGGCAAAGTGGGGGTTTTGAAAATACCACCACAGACGCAGATGCTGCTCTACCCTGCAGTGATCTTAGTAAGATGTTGAAACCTCCTGCTAGTATCAAATACTAGTTTTTCCTGTTGAATAGTGCAGCAGACATGTCTCACCTAACAGGCAGGCATCTGTTTAAGCTGGTTTTAAGCTCTCTGCTTATTCAGTGGAGAAAATCAGGCCAGATGAACTACTCTCTACAGCCAGCTGTCTCTCCTCCCCAGCTCTAAGCAGAGTTTCTATCATCACTGGTGTGCAATAGATACCTAACTTCTAGACACAGGAATTGTGATGAAATGGCTGAGACGCCAAATATTTTGGGTTTTTGTTTTGTTTTTAAATCAGGGAAAGAAAGCTAAGCTGGTATACAAAAGGAAATAACATCAAAAAATAAGGGAGGCTCTTTGAATGGCTTCTGATGAAGTAAATTCATAAATCTTAGCAAAGATCAGCCACCCATTCCTTGCTGGAAAACTGCTCAGATTAGCAGTGCCATGCACCAAGTTGGATTCACCTACTCCAGCGCTACTTCTTGGTATTTTGACACTGGTTTAGTTATTTTGAAGGTTGGGTTCACTACAGGTTTGGAAGAATTTTACGCTAAACATTTCAATGCTCTCAAGAAAGGCAAACCTGTGGGAGTGCCTGCATGAGAACTATGGGCTTTAGAGAATCAAGCAAAAGGAACTGTAACTGAAATCACTATTATTTAGAACCTATTGAAATTCCAGAGATTCTTATTCTCTCTAATGACAAAATGGTCATATTTAATGACCACAATAATTTTGTTTACATTTAACAGTGATAGATGACAAAGATTGGCAAAACCTGGCAGAGAACTTCATTCAGCCAAGTTCATGTGACTTCTGTGCTTGAATTGCCAGTAGAGAGAGCTCAGCCATTAAGATCAGTCCTGCCATTTTCTTGACGTGTGTTTTCCCTGCATTCTGTAATTCAAATTACTTGTTCAAAATATGAGATAGTCCTCTCTCAACAGGAATGGGCAGGAGAGGGCACAAGCAGTATCAAGCAAGAGCTCGGGATATATTATCAGGGAAAGTAATCATTGGGGGGCAGGGAGAGGACCAGAAGAGGGTATGGGGTCAGGCACAGGAGGATCTAACTGCTGCAGAACACCTTCCTCAAGAAATGGGGATGAAGTCCTTGCTCCCAAAGCCTGCTATTCCACAACGTCGAAAACATCTAACCCACCGGCAAAGTGTGGGTCTCTATCTCCCTCTTCTGTTAATAACACATAGACTATAACAATGGTATACTGCAATGAGTTATAATTAAACCAGAAGAAGACAGCTGTGCTGGTACTCTAAGATTCCTCAATCCTACAGATTGTTTAGTTAAGGACTAATATAATTGTACCTCAAAAACCCTATTTAAGAGAGCAATCCGGCTTTAAAGTCAAGATCTTGCAGAAGCAGCAAATGCCAGAAGTCAGTCAAGTGTGTAACATTCCTTTGGTCTCCTGGAGTTTAATTTATTTAACTTTAATCATATGAAACCATATAGACTGAGATATGGATTCCTCTATAATCAATGGAGAGAAAGGCACTCCAGAACACAATTTTATCCTAAAAAGATGCATGTCTTTCCACTGACTAGAGATGATGCCAGACAACCACACCAGACCAATCATGTTAATTTTAGCTGGTAAGGTTGCACTCTAAGATGAATCTCATACCTTATACTCAAATGTTATGATTAAGTTTTGATTTACATGACCTAATTCTATGGTACTGTTTCCAGAAGAGTATCTGGCTCATTCAATGTCCAGAACAGACTTTTTTTTTTTTAATTAAACCAGATACTGTAGTAAAATTATGCCCTACATTGCACCAGTACTAAATGAGTTGGTACCATTTATCCACTTTGCTTTAATCTCTGTACCTCGGTTCCCATGTGTGTAATGCTGAATATGCTACCTAATGTTACTAAGAAGGTTATGAAGATAAAAATCTAAAATAGATCTAAAATACAGCATTACAAGCATTATGAAAAACCTCACAAAGAAATTAATATTCTGTGGTCAGTAAAAGATAAATACAGGGCAAATAAAGCCGGGGGCTACATGCATGACTGAAGATAATAAAGGAACACTGAACGTGCACTGCTGGAGCACAAGGATCTTTTGGACAAACTAACAATTCCATGAACCTTGGCAATAATGAAATCCGATTTCCTATGGATTTGGGTCTTGCAGTGTATTAAATTTGATATCCGTGATGCAAGCTCCAGCTGGAGTGGCTGGTTGAAGCATTTTTCAGTCTCTCTGTGTAGTCACCTCTGTCTAATACTGAATGAACTCATGAGGGGGACTTTCTGTCTGCAGAACACTCTGCCTTCTCCTCCACCTAGCACCTTATTTTCAAGGAACTCCTTAGGAGGTTAATTATCTTTTAGTCTGACCTGTCAAATTTGTTTAAAATCAGCTATTAAATTTAAAATCAGCTAGTAAATTCCAAAGGTATTTTAGGAGCAGAGGAATGGGACACATAGTGTAATCTCAAAAATCTTGTTGCCATAGGAAAGGAAGGTAAAGAGATCAAGGAAGGACAGAATCCAGGCCTGCTACTTCTGAATATTCATCTCAAATGACATCCAGCTGTTAAACATTAAATGTTACTCTCAGCAGCACAGGGAAAGGTCCTAAATGGTTTTTGACTGTTCTCTGCTCAGCAGATATATGTTTATTTAGTATTATATTAAAACAAACTTAGTAGTCAATCACTCTTGGGAGGTAGGCAGAACGTAAGCTTTGGTTAGTTTTATAGCAGTCTTCAGAGAAGGGCAAAAACTTCTTTTTTTTTTTTCCTTTTTTGTTGAATACAGTTTCCCTCCTTCTGCTCCTAGTTTAGAAAAATACCAGCCACCACACCCACAAAGAAATACAAAGGCTTGTCAATTTTTTTTAAAAAGCTAGCTGAGAAGAGTACTGCTCATCAGCCATGAAACCAAACACCACCAAAGCGCAAATACTAACTGCATTCTGGGTGGTATTTTTTGGGTTTGGTTGTTTTTTGAGGACTGACTCACAAGTACAAGTAGTTCACTGGCAACCAGAAGCATTGTTAAGAAACAGCTGCCATCTATTAATGAACAGGTTTAGGCATATCTGAGACTTGTAAGAATCATGGATAAATAAAATACTGTTTTTATTTGTCAACATGTCTAAGCAAACCTCTGGAATAAGTTGTGTCATTAACATTCATTTCCACTGCAGCCTTTCAAATACAATCAAATAGGTTATTATTAACTGAATGGTTTGAAAATGGTGAGTTCTCCAAAATTCAGCATGACTTCTTAGCTTAGCAAATAGCATCTGATTGTTTTAATGAGACTACCCATGTAAATTAGAGCTGTAGGATTGAGACCTAGCATAGAATGCTAGGCAGAGATAAGAAATATCTGCTAGGTTAAGCAGCACTTTAGTTATCCGACTCACTGGGATACAGAATTCTTCTCCCTCCCTTAAGCCTACTACAAGTAAAACCACAAAAGAAGAGATAGGAAGACGCAGCACAAAATAATGACAATACAAACTTGCCCTTTTTTTTCATGCCTGACACATTTTAATGTTTTTTTCCCAATCCTCCACTGAACCACAACTTGTTCTAAATTTCAAGAGAATGAAGCAGCTCATTACTTCTGTATGAGCTCTGTAACTCTGGACATTGATCTTCCCCATCTACAGGAGTGTTTTCTTTAGATTTAGTTAATAAAGAAATGTAGATGGTGAATAATAGTATATATAAAAAAATCCTAGATCTCCTCACATTAATACAGCCTACTGCAATGCATCTGAAAATGGTCTACTGCCTGCCAGTCTATCTTACTTCTAAATGACCTCCACATACTTCCCAAAAGCATGGCCATAATAGACTTTTCTGGGGAGTTCCGTAAAACAAGTTTCCTCTATGGGACCAGTAAAACAATGACATCCTTCCACTGAAGCATCTCATCAGTCTGGGACAGGTGGTCCTACTACAGAAGTAGGCAAGGCCCAATATCCTGCTACCTCAGACATAGGTGTCTTGGGCCAAAACTCTGTGCAAAGCTCTATCTCTTTTTTACAATCAGCAAGCACGTATTTTACCACTACAGAATGGATGTACGAGTGATCTCAGACTGGCATCCATCATGTCATTTTTCATGGCTACTAGTCACACTTCCTACTGCATTTTTCCTTCTCCAAAATTTCATCAGTCAGAGGAAGTTAAAATTCAAGTACTACATTCAGATTTCACAGTTTTGTGAACAAGCAAATTATTTTGTTGAACCTGAAAACCATGATGAAACTGTATGGTAGATTTATTTTTTTTACTGTGAACTCTGTCTTACCAGGCCAGTGGCAAAACCAATTGGGCTAAAGGAGTGCTTGTTTAAATCAACAAATGCATTTCACTAAAAATGGCAAATTATACACCAAAGTAATGGTAGGTGATGTCCCATTAGGGACTGCACACATTTCTAGATAAGGTGAAATGTTACTACAGATGAACTTGACAAATTCTCATGGAGATATTTTCCAAACACACCTACCTGCACACAGAGCATACAACTGTCTTCTCAAGCAGTTCTAATTAAAGCCATGCAGCAGCATAGCATTTTTAACATGGTCTGAATTTGTTTGCATGTCCACATGACAAAACCCATGAATTTTCATGAAGATGAGCAGGGATACTGAAGTTCCACTTAAAGTAAAATAGGTGCAGGCAATCTTAAAGTGAGAAATACCCAAATGCTGCAGAGAATTGTCTCGGATCTTACCCAAATATGCTGTGCAGAAATGCTTGCTTCACACATATTTGTCCTTGCAGGAGTTATGATCATAGCTATTGTTTTGTAGTTTTCATGCTTCATACTAACAAATATATTCTCTATTTACAGTAGACAATGTCTTTTTCATTTACAAGAAAATCAGAGTTATCTTATTTGAGACTTTTTGCCAACTATTCAAGGACCTGCCATTATCCTACTGTTCTAAACAATATTTGACTGTTGAGTTGCTGAGCTTCATTTTAATACTAAAGGAATCAAAACTGTTTTTTTTATTTTTTTCCCTCCCCCAAAATAAGCAGCTACAACTTGTGTTATTGCATAATACAACAAGATCTTGATTTACAAGGAGTCTAACCCTGAGCTATTATTCTGACCACCCCCCTATGGCTACTTAATCAAAACACTGCAACTTGTGACTTTGTCAGTAATTTTGCTCATTTATCTTTATTATGACTTCAAAAGCATTCGGAATGGAAGGCTAGTTTTGTATAACTAATATTGGTGATTAATGGCAATGATAATACATTGCATGAAGAACATCCATTAATGTCTAAAATAATATCCTACTGTCTAAAAATAAATTGCGATGCAAAACATTTTCAGAGCTAATTAACAGTAATTCAGTCCTACAAAAGTATTGCAACTCTGAGGACTAAGGACCTTTAAGCCAACACACTACAGGTAGTTAGAGATGGTGACTCTGACAGCTACAATATTGATTCTACCACTAATTAACTCAAATCTTTAGGTCCTAATAACTTCAAAAGCACTAGCGTAAATCATCCAAACAAACAGCTGTGAACTTTGGATAAAACACTGGATTGCTGAACATAAAAGGTCCGCTCATTCCATCAGCATGCAGCATCCTCCCAGTGTACATAATCTGCAGAAACCTACAGGAAAAAGGAATCTTCCTGGCACAGAAGTGGAACTACTCTACAGCTGTTAACCTCTCCCTTGAAGAAAAGTGTGGGAAGTAAAGCCACAAATTTTCACCTTCTCTCTCAACTGTATTTTACCTGGTCCCCTCTTCTGTTGTTCTCCTCCCACAATTCTTCTACCCCACATTCCTCCTGTGTATGTCTACAGCTACAGGATCCCCCTAAAATATTAACTCTGGAATGCAAACACAGCACTGGCTGTGCTTTGCTAAACCTCTTCTGCATACAACCTGGTTTACCCAATCTGACAAGAAAAACCTCCCATTTTCTTTCTACTCAGAGAGGGAGCCTACCTTTTCCAGTATTTCCTTGGTCAAGACCGAGAATGCATCCTCAATGTTCACATTATCTTTAGCGCTGGTTTCAAAAAAGGGTATTCCATGTTCCCAGGCAAGCTGAAAAACAAATGTAGGTGATGGGATGAACAGTCTTTAGGAAAAAAAAAACACTTCCTAATACTAATAGCAAGAGATATGGAGGTGTTCTGACAGCTGCTAACATGCTATATAAACACTGATTAAGTAAATGTCAGCTCAGTAAAGTACTCTATATTCACCCTCAGTTTATACATTTCAGGTAACTCTTAAAACATTCTTAAATATTTGCATTTTCAAAACAGCTTTTTTAACCTATCTTTACTTGTAAATGAGAAGAATAAACTCTAGTAGGTCTGTTCTCAATGTTTTGATTTATTTGGAAAATAAACTGTCTCCTAGGCAATTATTTAGAGGAAACTAATGGAGTGCCTGTAGAAAAGTACAGATAAAAATGTGACAAAAACTGTAGAAAAGGAGGCGTGATGAAATATAAAAGAGAGATGCTCCTTTTTACCAGAGAGAGAAAAGCACAGAGGTAATAGGAAAGGAAAGAACAAATATGTATGTGAAAATATATTATGGTAATAGGAGAAGAGAGAAAATACTTAGAAGAAAAAGGTAGCATAGACTTTACCTTGGTTGATTTTATTTAATTTACTCATGTTCTCTCATTTCCAGTGTATTTCCCTTACAGATAGCTTTGAGATATGTTGGCATGAGGAAAAACAAACAGAACAGAATTCATAGCTTTTTAAAGTCCTAAACCTTTTCTACTTTATACAGTTAAGTACATGAAGAAAAAGAAAAACTGTTGCATCATTGCCTCCCAAGGGAGGGGGCCAAGGCAGAAATAATATCTGCCAGAAGAACATCGTGGGAGAGTCTGTTTATTTCCTCTGCAACGGATCCCTTCTCAGTGCACATCTGGAGAGGACAATTGCAGGCAAAGAATATACCCTACTGCTTATAATGTATAGAAAATCCTGTAATTATTGACCACTTAATGATTTATTTGGAAGGCTCTCCATTAGGATAAAAAAATCTAATGTTGGCAGTTATGTTTGCTTTCAATGAGCTCTAGAAGTAACAAATCAATGCTTTACAAAAATTCCAGAATTAGGCAAGAAGGTACAAGAATTGGACTTCAAAGTTTTAGTCAAAATATAATAGAGTATATTAAAGGCAGGAAAAAAAAAAGCAAGTAAATGGTTTCAAAATGCTATAAGAAAATGTAATTTTGAAAATAAAGATGACATCTGGACTGTTCCTTAAGACAGACTGCTTCATAAGGGATTCTAAAACTTCAGCTTGCTATGAACTGTTTTCAGTACTGCAGCAACTCGTTATGGAAAGTTAAGATCATCTGACTACTGGCAAGTGTCAATGCAAAACAATGATGCATAATGGTTCATAAAGAAAAATAAAGGCAATAATAAAAAAGACTTATAAAGTACACAGAATCTACTATTAAATAGTCCTTTTATTTTGCTTGTGTCATGTAACAGGTTCCCAGAGGCTACCTATGTACAAACTCTGATGAACATAAACAGAAATCAATTGAAAAGATAACCCCACTCAAAATGGGACTACTGCCTATATGATATGGGATCAGCCATGGCTTTGCCTACCAGCGACAGATATTCTGTAATCTTTATGGGACCCTCTTCCATGGCTACATCACCATTCTAGTGCAATTGGTTCTCCTTATCTCCAACCTGAACCTCCCAAACCAGGACTCATGTCTGCTGCCCCTTGCTTTATTATCTGTCTCTACTGAGAAGAGTTTATTTCTATCATTCTTCTATCTATGTTTCAATTGCTGTAGACCAGGAGGAGGCTCCTTAGCCTCTTCTTTATGCAGCTCCCTTAGTTCTCCTCATGGATTACCGGTAGTAGACACCAATCATCTTTGTAGCTGTCTGCTGAACCCTCTGCAGTTTCTCAAGACCCTTCTTGAAAGGGGGGGGGGTCAAAGCTGGACATAATATTCCACACTGCCTTGCCAGCACTAAGTAGAGGGGATAATAATCTTCCCAGATCTACCACCCATTATCCTTCTAATGTAGCCCAGCTACTTATATTCGAGCTGGTGTTCATTGTAACCCGCTGGTCCTTTGCAGCAGGGCAGTGTGTAATCCATCCCAGGTGTAAATCTCTGCACTTCTTCCTGAATTTCACGATACTTCTGTTGGTCCAGTTCTCAAGTTTATCAATGGCTGTTCTCTCCTTTGGTGTGCCAGTCACACCCTCTAACCTCATGTAACATGGAAATCTCCTTGTATCATCAGCCAGATCACTGATGAAGATGTTGAACAATGTGAGCCCCACTACACACCCCTGATGTACCCTACTTACTACTAGCAACCAGCCAAACATACAGCCTTCAGCTGCTACTCTTTGCCTCCAGTAGTCCAGCCAATTTTCAGTCCACCTAACGGTCCACTTGTCCAGCCCACACTTTCTAGCTTCCAAGTGAGGATGCCATGGGAGATGGTGACAAAAGACTTATTAAATTCAAGATATGTATCACAACCACCGCTACTCCCTTGTCCACACAGTCATTTCCTGGCATCATAGAAGGCAACCAGGGTGGCGAAGCACGATTTGCCCTCTGTTGATTATTCAGATTATCTTTGTGTCCTTTACGTCCTTGGAAAAGGACTTGATGACAACATGCTCCATGATCCTTCCACTGATTGAAGCAAGGCTGACTGATTATAGTTCCCTTTACCCTCCTCCTTGCCTTTTTTAAGGATAGGTGTCATGCTGGCCTGTTTGTAGTCAACAGAGATCTCTCCCAAGCACCATGATTTTTCAGAGTTGACTGATAGTGGCTCCTATCACACTGATGAGCTCTTTCAGCAAAACTGGGTGAACTTTACAATGTCTATGGATGCATCCAACTTTCCTAAGCAGTTTCTAATCCAATGCTTTCCCACTGCTGGCTGACCTGCTCCTTCCTAAACCATGCCTATACATGCAGTGGTCTGAGAGAAAGCTCCATCTGTGAAGACCAATGCAAAATAAAAATAAAATTAAATTTAAAAACCTTCATACTTCAGCCTTGTCAGTATCATGTTACTACATTGCCTAATACACCTATCAATGCACCCCTATTTCCTCTGTACGTACACAATATCAGTCAAAGAAGATTAATGTATGTATTAGTCCAATTCGCCTTGCATACTGGTAAGTACTGTGGCAAGCAAGTCCTCTAAAAATATAGCTCGATGGAAGAAACCCAACAGTCCAGTGTTAAAGCAGTTGGAAGTATGAATACAGCTTTGGCTACTCCCTCTCATAAAGAAACTGGAAAGGCACCTCCAAAGAATTACTTGTTTTGCCTTTGGAAGCACCTTGAATAGATCCATAAATAAAATATCTAAATACATTTAGAAATTTATGGGAATTATGCTACTGGGAAATTTTACATTATCCTTAAGAACAGTTTAAAGATCTTGAGTGAAATAAGCTCATCTCTTACAATAACAAAATAAGTAATGTCAGTATCTTTTCCAAGGTGAAATTTAATTCCAATTGTTCATTTCTTTTAACTCAAAATATAGTACTTCCTAGCAAAGTGCTGCTAAGATTTCTTAGTGTTGAATCAGAGAGATGTGTCTGAAATATTCTTAGAAGTGTGCATTTTTTTTTTCATTTTTATTGTACCTGTAAAATCAGCTTTGCAGTCAGGCACATGAAGACAGCAAGAGCAAAAAAAGGAAGAACATTTTACTTGGCTCTTTCTGTTAGAAAGATTTGATAGGAGAAAACTGGACACATTCTATCAAGTCATATAACCTTCAATGCTTTTATTTTTCAGAAAACAAGATAACATTATTGGAGGGGGGTTGGGGACTTCAAACTTTTCCCAAAGTGAATAAAAAGCTATTAACACAAGAAAATATTTTATAGTGTTAAAATTAAAGATAGGAATTTCTGAGCGATCAACATTTCAAAAATTATATAATTGCAAAAAAAATATTCTCATCATTAAATTAGTCATATGAAGGCCACTCGGTTATGACAGATTGTTACAGAAATGCCAACATATGTGATAAGATTCCCGGGAAATCTAGGGATCTTCTCTGGAAGACTCTGAACAGAACAATACTTAACAGCTCATACTCACAGGGTATGAAATATGTAAGTATGCACTATTTTGTGCCAGAGTTAGTATCAAACTATTTTGCACTCTCAATAAGGGTATTTTTTTCTTTGGAGTGAGAGGAATAACAGAGGAGGAATTAGTAGAGAGGAATTCTCTCTCTGCTAATGGAATCTTTCTCCTGCTGGCTCAGGCAGATTCTTTAGCATTTGTAAATCCCATTAAAAGAAGAACTAGTATAACTGAAGATTTGCCTGGCCTCAAAATACAGGAGAAATCTAGAAAGCAGACTCACTGGTGAGGAGGTAAAGATTTGTTTCTAAAAAAAAAAATACTACATTAAGAGAAATTTTGATTGCATGCTTTAGTACACAGAAGTCAGAAAATGTCATGGTTAATACCATATGCAAAACCCTACTACTGCCCTCTTGTGCACATGCATCCAGTGACTCTTTAGATTTCTAACAGTGCATTCATTCTTTGAGTGAGAGGATACATGTACTTTTCAGCAACCTTATTCCTTCTACACAGATATAGTACTTTAACATTGAAAGCATCTTGGATGCAAACAATGAACTTCCAAAAGTTTCTATTTGTAATGCTGTTGAAAAGGTGATGCTATTTCTTAAAGTACCCTAATCTGGGATTATATAATTGGCAAGAAATTATCAGTGTTCTTTTCTTCAAACAGAAGACATCCTGCCTGACTCACCATGCCTGAAAGCATAATAGAAGGGCTCATTCCAAGTTCCAGACAACAGATCCATACAGTTTGCAGTTGCAAAATATACTGGTATATAGGACAAGCTCTCCTGTGACACTGAAGTCATTATCACAATTTCTTCTGCCATAGCGTGGCTCCTGGATTGCCTCACCGGTTCTCAGTGAGAGTAATTTGCCACTGCCTTTAAAACAGCACTCCCCACTTAACACCAGTTCTTCCCCTACACACGGTCAGCAGGTATAAACTATACTGCAGTCTCAGATGTACGACACATACACAGAGCTAGGGGAGCTGGATGTTCCCCAAATGTATCTGTCCAGTATTCTTTAGGGCTCCTCACAGCCAAGGCAGATTACAGTGCACAGGCTGCCACAATAGTTCTTTACAGCAGAAAAAAAAATAAATCATTGATGGGTGCATCAGGTACCAGAAAAATTATGCAGAATCTATTATGCATTATATTTAGTATTCCACATTAAAGCAGTACTCTAAAAATGCAGGCTCTAAAATAGTTTTAATTCAAAATACAAGATTTCTATCATAATGCCTAAAACTTTTAAAGTAAAAAAAAAAATATCAGTATTCTAAACAGATCAGGTAGGAATTCCTTAATGTATTTCTGCTCATATGTAAAGAAAACACCCACAACACTCCAGAACTCCAAAACTCTGTTTCTGGAACAAACAGAATTTTTAGAGTTCAGGAATTTTGTATAATTTTCAGTGTAACAGCTCACAGTCAAGTACTAAGATACTCAAGAGAAGCCAAAGAAAGTACCAGTGATCAATGATACCTTTTCTCCTTTCTGTTTTGGAACTACACGTTCTGACTCCTTATCACACTTGTTGCCCAACAGTATTACGTCCACTTCATCACCTGCTTTCTAAAAGAGAACCAGCATTAATGAGTGTCGAGTAAGAAAAGAAAAAGAAAAGAAAACAAAACAACAAAAGCCCTTCACCTTCAGCTCACACTAACCTTCAAACTCCATTTCCTTGAAAGTAATGGTGAAATTCTGTTCTGATCTTTTCAACTGTGGAAATATTTTCTGTCAGTTACCGGGATTCAGAGGAAAATGGCAAGATTGAAAAGAGCAGAAAAAAGCCGCTTGCAAGCGCAGGGCATAATTTGCAACCCCTTTCATAAGGTAAAAAGTACATAGTGCATGGGCACCATCTTCTGATGAATGCTCCAACTTGAGGCTTCAAAGTGACTGGAAATGCCCTGAATTCACAGATACTGCCCTCCCTAAAGTAACGGGTTCTCGGATTAGCACATTTGTCTGGCCTATATCCAGCACCCACAAGTGAAAAAGGAAGTTGCTGCACCTGAAAGAGCACCTCTCTGCACTTCACTTTTGCACACAGACAGTAAAATTACATTCAAAGTGTTCAAACTCAACATAAAAGTTTGATTATTCCAAGACACGAGGAAGACGGCAATACATTTTTAATGAAGTAAAATTTTAAAACCTCATTGATTTCAAAGGGAAGAAAAATCTACCTTTTTTGACCTTGTCTCCATCCTTCATTCCACTAATCCAGTGGCATACATGATGCCTGTGAAATGCACTGGATGCTTTACATCAGTGTTATTTTAAGATGAGCCATTGTAACTATACATGACTGCAATAATGACAAGGAAAGGGAACAGTTCTGCAACAGCATGTTTAATTTAAAAACTGACATTTGTTGTGAAAATCATAATATTTAAAAGCACTTTTGGTGCTTAAATGGAGGAACCTGAGGGTCCCAATCTAGAGACAATTAAAGATAATGTGGTCTGATCCCATGGCTTATATTCTGAAAATATAGGCTCACACAGCTTCTCTGATGACTCAGAAAGCCTGGTCCCAGGCTGCAGATCTTCTCTCTACAAGGATGTAGATGAAATCTCTAATCTCTGCCAAAGTCCTAACTTTTATAGCTTTGCCATAAGACGAAACCAGGCACAGACAATTGTTTTCCCCAGAGCTCACACACATACACAAGGACACATCTACTTCCCTTCAGAGAAATGCAAAGAAAAACATCTATTCATTAAAGAATGAGAGAATCATTATTTTTAGTCTATTTGCACTTTTACAACAAAGTTGCCTCATTTGAAGAGTACAGCAGGAGACACAATTTATTATTAAGGAACACTATTTCATTTTTTTTAATCCACTCTCATTTCAGAGTCAGCTAATCTCATTTCATACCCACAGCTGATGTTCAAGATAATGTAGTATTAAAATGAAGTAAGCTCATCATAAGAGTACAAAGTATAGGCCTAAAATAATGAATCAATCTAACCTGGATTAATAGACCAAAATGTTGGCTGTTTCAGAATGCATTGAAGCTTTGCTCATTAAGGTCAATGGTTCTCCTACATAAAATTACATACATCAGTCCCTAAAATAGGGTAAACAGACAATTTAATCTCATCACATAACCAATTTTTTAAGACTGTATGTAACTGAGGGTTTTACAAGTGACATTTGACTTTACTCTGAAGTAAAAGGTCAAAGGGAAATACTAGCACGCTTTCTGTACAAAACCATGAAATCCTTCCTATAAATGCACTTCTGTACAAACAGCACAAATTTTTGCAGTAGGAGTTTTCTTCCTAAACAGCTTCAAATAGTAACAAAATTTAAAGAAGGTTAGAGATATCAAGCCAGTAAGTATTTATTTCAGCAAATAACTACTATTTCTACATTAATGTAATAATGTAATAATGTATTTTCAATTTGACTGGATTCTCCACCAAAGCACTGCAAGTGATCCTTTTTTTAAAGATGGTATCTTGCAATTTCTTGCTTTTAGAAAACTAAAGAATATACACCAAATGATGTCCATTTTAAATTTTGAAAACTGATTATATAGATGAAGTCTTAAAAAAATAAGTCACTATGACTAGGCAGAAGTTTGACCATATGCTCAGTTGGCACAAAAATTGCAGAGGTACACTGATTTGAATTGGCCAAAAATATGGCTCTTCAGTGCTTCCAAAAGCTCACTGTGTATTTTCATCCTCTTTTATTTATAGCTCAGGAATAAGCTTTCTAAATGCAAAATCTATAGCTAAAAAGAGGATACTTATTTTACAGTCATTAAGATGCTTTTATGCAAGTCAGCACTGACTAAGCTAATAAGAGTCAGGAAACATTTTTTTTCCCATGTCATGGAAAAATACTATTAAAAATTTCAACAATTTCATCAAGGCAAAAAGAAAAAAAAATTTTTTGAGAAGGAAAAAAAAAGTGTTTTGCTTTGGTATCTCAAAACCAGATATATCCAGATTTTTTAACTCCCTTTAGCTTTTTTTTCTTGTGGTTTTAACATTTCAAAGCTCACATTTTACTTAAAAATAATCCAAAAATAATTGGAGACAACCTAGCTTACTTTTTTTTTAAATGTCCCAAAAGGAAATATCAGCACTGCATTTCTCTCCAAAAATTCGAGTTGAGACTGACCAAGTTTTTTGGAAGAGCGTGGAGTCATTAGGTTTCAGCAAAAGTTTGTTTTACCCTACTAGATTCCGTGGCAGCTGGAGCCGGTGGGAGCCAGGCTGCTGTGACCAGTGGCCACAGGAGGGAGCAGTGCCAGAGCCTCAATCGTAGCGGTGCCAGGAACCGGACTAGGCACACCGGATTTACATGCCGTAATACCACGGTGCGCTTTAGCAGCCTGCTGCAAGAGGAGCCGTCCATCCACGCCCTGAAGAAATTACAGTTCTGCTCAACTTTCGCCTAGCCCGTGCATCCAACCAGGTAAATACCCAACTCCTTGACTATGAGGCTATTACAGAAACCAAAAATGCAAAAGGAAAAATATCTTTCTCATCCCTTTTGCATGCAATTCCTTTTTTAGTTAGGTCTTTTTTTCTGCACTTGTTCTCATTTTGGGTAAACCATCCCTTCACTTTTTAAATGGTGAGCACAGACCCTACCTTGAATGGCTGGCCTCAGCCTCCTCTGCAGCAAACTGACCGTGATTGCCCAAAGCTCAGCCAGACTCCTTGTTGTATAAAGCTATCTATCCAGAACCAGCACCTCGTCCCTCCACCACATTTCCAGGGCATAGCTGTGCAGGGCTGCATGACTTTGATACTCACTGATTACAATTTGCAAAGGGAACAGAAATTTGTTGCAGGTCCAAACAGCGAAATCAAGAACCCAGATCTGATAAATATACTACGGTAGTGCTTAATTACTTTCTACCTGAGGAAGAAATGTAGCATTAATATCGTTTTTCTGATTTGAAGATGAGACACAACTATGCATGGTCACACAGCAAGACGAATGCAGAGCTGGGGAAGGCTGTAAAGCCGGGAAGTTTCTTCCTCCTACTCACTAGACAATGACACTAGAAATTGACCCTTTGTATTAATGAAGAATAATTTGTTAGGAATACACTGTCCCCATAATCTCTTTGACAGCATCACATGGGCAGTGTTCATATTATGATTGCTATACATACTTCTCTTTCCATATATTTTTCTAAGAAGTGCCATATGATGACCTCAGTTACAAATGCCTAGTTTTCAGGACTTCAGTGGAATTCTACAAATGGTAGAATTTTTCTATTAGCAAACTTAGACTTTATTAGATATAAACCAATTTATCTTCAAACTAGTCTAAAGCTAGAGATAAACTAATTTAGTGGAGTGACAAGAACAAGAATTTTCAGTTCTAACCACAGTAGTAACAACAAACCTATCTATGAACTGGAACAATTAGATCTTTTTGACACCAAGCTTTCCCACCTAAAGAAAAAAAAAAAAATCAGAAGAGTTTGAAGTCAAGCTGATTTCCACTTGTAAAGCATTTTGCTGTGGTGCTTTAAGTATGATGCAGAAACACTGAACTCTCAGATGCATCTAATGCACAGAACCAGAAAGGGGCACTGTGAATAAATGGCAGCAACCTGACACACCCATGCATTTCATAACCTGGTTGAGGGGTCACTTCTTTCCAATAGCATAAACAGAAAGCTAATATATTCCAAGAACACTAAAATATGTTACCAAGGCTTGCTACCACATGAGAAATCTATCTTCCCCCATGCAAAAAATCCTGTGCTAGCCGACAATTTCCAGCACAGAGATAATTGTTAGGAACTGGTAATGCCATCTTCATGGCCACACCAGGAGACTAGCGCAGTGAAAACCAGTCCAATGTATTTAAAAGCAAATTAGGACCTACCATCTATGTCAAAAGTTTTTGGAGACCTAGATGCCGTGCATGAATCATGGAATGATTTGGTTGGCAAGGACTTCTGGAAGTCATCTGGTCTAATCCTCTGCTTAAAGAAGGACCAACTTCAAAGTCACGTCAGGTTGCTCAAAGCCCTGTTGAATTGTTTTAAGTATCTCCAGATCCTCTCTGGACACTTGCTTGAGCATTTGACCACTTTGACCATCATCATGAGGAACTTTTTGCCAATATGTTAGTTGGAATCTTGTTCAAAACATCCAGGAAAGAGCCATTTTCCACAGATGGGATTTGGTACACGGTTACTTGTATTTAATTTTTAAAGGCCAAACAGAATCAGCCTTTCAGAACAGCTGCATGCAATAGCTAAAAGTCATGTCAGCAGACAAGAGGAACACCTTAATAAATTGGACATTACCTGCAACCCTATGAATGAAGTATGGTTTCAGGTTCTAAAGTAATTTTCCTGCAATTATCATGCTCCTAATGAATGCATTAAAAATCCAATACACCTGTATTGGATTTGCCAATAATGTCCTAAAATATTAATCTCTGAGTTTATTTTTCTAATAAGCTTTTTAAGTACAGTCATGTTACTTAGTTTCCTCTAGTTCTGAATACAAATTTTAGAACAAGACACATAAGCAGCATATTTCTGTCTTGAGCTTCCTTGAACAATAATTCATTTTTAATAAGAAAGTTGCTGTATTTGACACTTAAAATAATTGTAATACAACGAGAACATTCCTGGTAGTCTGATTCTAATAGCACTGACTGGACAGTTTTTATAAAATCAATGGAGTTTTTAGGAATGCTAAATTGCTTAGATTGATATTTTCAATTGTTGTAAAAGTGGTGTAGCACACTGAACAGATTTTTAAAAAACTTTGTTTAAAATCTCTATGCACAAAAAATTCAAAAATGAGAGTGTAACGTAATAACTGAATTGTCTCCAAAAATCCTGTTTGCTTGGTTCAGGTGCAAACTCTACATTACCTATTAGTTTGGTGTTTAATGAAACTTGTATCTGTTTCCCTTTTTAATTTTTTTTAATTTTTCTAGCCTTGCACATTTTTAAGGGTGCTGTGGCAACAGCCACTTTGATACTGGGCATGTATGGGGAATTAAATACTGGTTTGCATTTACAGACCAAAGTAAATGGAGGGAATGTCACCAACCTCCAGTGAGTAATTAATTTTCATGAAATGCCCTGTGTTTTAACAATTATTGCTCTAAAACACTTCTTTTGCAATGAATGGCCCCATATATTTTCACCAAGACACTTCAGAAATTGATATCCCACTAGGACTAAATTAAATTTTTTATTATTATCTAGCTCCATTACAACACTCACTAATTGCTAGTTTTGAGATTGGTACAATCGATCATGCAATTTACATCCCCAGAAATTGTTTTAAATTGAGTATTTTTCCATTTTTTAAATTTTAAACTAACAAAGTACCTTCAGGGGTTAAGATTAAACAATTTAAGTATTAATAGCTTGAGTACGTTTACACAAAAGCTTTGAAGTATCATGAACAGCAAACAGGCTTGTGCAGATATGATTTCTTGATTGGCTTAAGCAGTTCTACAAGGGCTAATCCCATCCTGCTCTCCACCCTAGCCATACGGTCCTGATACTACCTTTGTGCTTGTGGTTGCGCATTGTAGCCCACTGAATCAACCATCCTGTTGATCTAATTAAAGATGACAAGACAAAATTACCCTTTTGGAGGCAGCGTGAAGACAGATCAGTATTTTATATATAAATCTATACACACAATAGGCAGATGCATGTTTTTATATAATCTACATTTTCAGCTTCAAATAACAGTAAACCTACTATCAGCATACTATGTGCTGAGTTAAATCTTAGCTAAGCATGAAACTGTACAACCAGTGGCATATCTAGCTGTGACTTTGTTGGTTGTCTAACAGGAAAAGGACACACACTTTTCATAGCAAAATAATAAATCATATGTGTTAGTTTGAATTGTGTGCAGACAAGCCAGTTAAGAATATTATATCATCAAATCTCCTTTGTAACACATTACTGAAGTTAGGCTCTGTTGACACTAAGACTTTTAAGATAGCTCTAAGGTCAAGAATAATGATGAACTAGGTCACCATACTAATGGTCTTAATATTGAGGTCATGCAAATGTAATATTTTACCAATGGTATTAGATATTCCAAGTATACATTACAGGATATATGACCAGGTTTTTATGATAATTTATTCATTCTTCTGTATACTGAAGCTGTGAGGAGAGAAAAGGACATGTTTGATGGTTTTATTTTGAGCCTACTTTCCTAAGATGAACTCTCCCATCCATCGTGTCATATTCCTACAATTCACAGAGTATTATAAAAAAATGCTTGAATGTTTACTTGATATTAACCAACAAAGAGCATTATCTTGCCTGGATTCTTACACAAGCATACTAACCTGTACAAGCATTCTAACTACAAACTTGGATGTTACTGCTTAGGGTGACCTCATTGTGTTCTACAGCTCTCTGAGGAGGGGAAGTGGAGAGGGAGGTGCTGATCTCTTTTCCCTGAGGGACATGTGGGAATGGCTCAAAGCTGCATCAAGGGAGGTTCAGATTTGACATTAGGAAGCATTTCTTTACCAAGAGGGTGGTCAAATGCTGGAACAGGCTTCCTAGAGAGGCAGTTGATGCCCCAAGCCTGGCAGTGTTTAAGAGGCATTTGGACAGTGCCCTTAACAACATGCTTTAACTTGGTCAGCCCTGAAGTGGTCAGGCAGTTGGACTAGATGATTGTTGTAGGTCCCTTCCAACCGAACTAGTCTACTGTAAAACTGACTTCCCTTTGCCTAAAAGAGAACCTGTCAAGACAGACCTAGCAATACAGACGCAGGGTACTGGGTTACAGGTGGCTGAATGATCTAATGTCTAAGGGCTTGCCCACTCCCCCCTCACATTGTTCTCACACATTCTTCTTCTGGCCTTTCTACTCCTATCCATTTATCTTGTGTCAACTCCAATAACTGTCAGACCTTTCTATGAACCTCTTAAGACTCACTGATGCAGCAGAAAACCATCCAACTGGTTTTGCTGGGTTAGTTTTCTACCAGGTTAGAAAGTCAGAGTGAACCTCAGAGGGCTCTGACAAACTCCAGAAGCAGCATGGTGGGACCCAACAGTCAGGAGCAAGAAGGGAGATGGGAACACACTCCTCCGCTGGCAGCCACGTGCTGTTGAATCACTTCCTATGTCACATGAAACCACGTGTTTCTGGCTGCAGTAACACAAACAGCTGAGCTGACCAACAGCTCACTGCCACCAAAAAGAGATTCTCCTTTTTCTTCCCCAGTTCCTCCGTCTTGATATCCAACAAGGATGGGGAGGATGTTTCATTTGATTCTTGAGATGAGGTAATGATACTAAAGTAAGGAAATTAGGAAAGGGAATTCACTGGTTGTGATACAGAATTTTGACATGGTAGCCAATTAAAATCCTGGGATGAGCTCATGGAGACTGGCTTGTGCGTAGCTGCACCAGTGAAAAAAGCACCATAACTCAGCATGCGCAAAACCAGATTGAAAGCTATGTGTTAAAAGTACTTCAGAAAACACTACTGTATCACCATGGGCTTGTTCTGCATAACCTACATTGTATTCCAGTTTCAGGTAACAGTAATCCTTTGATCACACTGTGTGCTGAGTTAAATGTAGGAAATTCCAGTTAGAAACATACAGCTCAAGGAACAAGAATAAATCTCATGCAGAGATTTAAAACATTAACTGCAGTAATTCATTAATTACCTTCATTAAGAGATCAACCACTGTTAGATATATTTACCTCATGTATGTCTTTCATCCAGCCTGTTATACTTTGAAAACTGTCCAGATTTGTGATGTCATATACAAGAACAAAGCCTTGTGCACCACGAAAATAGCTAGTACTAAGTGTATGGAATCGTTCCTGGCCAGCTGTATCCCTGAAAGAGATTGTAAGAAATCACACACACACACAAACAAACAAAAAGATGATCAAACTGAAAAATCCTAAGAAAAATCACTTTATTTTAAGAAACATTGTCCAAATTTTGAATGGTGCACCCCAATATGAGAGGAACAAGAAAAGATAAGGATGAGAGAAAATCTGCCACCCAGATACAGCAATTAAAGAAATACACTGGAAATTTATTCTGAATAATACAGCCCTACTGGGAAAGCTAAACCAGTGGTTGAAGTTTGAGTGTAACTTCAAGCCCACCGTTGCTTCTTTATATGCAGTTAATCATTAAGATCAGTACAATTCAGGTGACAAAAAAATATCTGGAGTGCAAGCACTGCAGGAGTCAAATGACATCCCATATTCTGACAAGCCCTTTGTAAACAGTCACACAGACAGCAAGCTGGTTTAGATGGAAGGTAGGTTGGGGGGAAAAGCCATAAAATACAGAGATGCAGAAATTCCTACACATAATTATGCCTTAAGAAAGCTGTAAACAAACCTCCGAGACTTTTGTAATAAAACCCGAGATAGAGTAACTGCGGATTTAATATTGGTCGAATACTGGATAAATCATATACAGAGTTACTTCTTGAGAAGTTAATTTCTGGTGAATATAGATAACCTTCAGTATTGGATGCCTGGAGAGATGGCTGCCAGTAGCCCTATGGAGCTCAAAACCCAAAAATAGTATAGATTCCCAAAGATTCAGCTTACTAGCTTTCTCTCAGTGATCCTTTTGAACATGCATTTGATGGGTAATGAAATGTAAGATTTTCTGCTTTTGTCACTGCCTTCAACACTCCCATAAAATTAAATATATTAAATGTGGATCATAGATCTGCATTGTTTGTATGCTGCAACAGCAAAGTTTTATTGTTAAAGCAACCTCGTGACAACCCTCTTTTTAACTTACATTAGTAGCTGCAAAAAATATGCTCCCCTAGATCAAATCCAAATTTTAAAATGACCTAGGTAGGAACAATTGCACTTTAGGAAGTCACACAATTAAAAGCAGATTACATTTTTCATGCTGTAAATTAGTGGGCTCTCATTTGTGATATAAATTAAAACTTACCATATTTGAAGTTTCACTCTTGTATCATTACATATCACTGGCTTTACTTTAAAATCAATGCCTAGAAGAAAGAAGAAAATCTGTTAACATTTGTCATAATAACATGGATTCCCTTTGAAGATTGTTTCGTAGCTCTAGTTATCATGCAATTTTGAACCAAAAGTGAAAAGGAACTGTATCAAACAAAGGATAACTAGCCAACCATATACATTCAAAATGAAAGTTGTAAAAGGAAATTATTCAATGGTGAACACAACTATGTGCCAATGCATTACACAAATACAATACAAAGCAATGCCAATACAAAGCAATGGAGGGACAGGCCAAAGCAAAGGTGCAGATACTCTGAAACTACGTGTACGTATTTCCATGAACAGGCAAGTGGCATGACAGCAGTTTCATGGCCTGTGCGCAGTAACACTTGGCAAACTGGTGATTTCAGATGTTTCCAGTTTCACTACAACAGCACAGCAGCTACAAATGGGGAGGTAGAAATGCTTACAAAGCCGTTACATGTGCAACGCCGTTTTCCTGTCCTTACTTCCAATCCCTAAAAAAAAAATATCTAGGATTACATGAACAGGAATAGGAATTAGCTGTACCAGCTAAATGCAAAGACAAACATACACTGGAGTTAATTCAAAATGAAGAGGATTGTCTCTACCACCTTAATCTTTGTGTATCCCAGATCCAGAGTGCTAACGCTAAAATCAAGCTTTAGCATTTGAAATCTGTGCAGAATGTTGTCTCTACAAACAATACAGATCTTTCCTCAAAGATACTTTCCTTATAATTTATAGTGTTTTCCTTTATTATATTATCAAATTAGTACTCCAAATGCGGTAGATGATACCTGGATTTACGGCTTGTTGAAGGTCCAAACTTAACATTAGAATCTGCCAGCTATGAGTTCCCACCTTAGACTGATGCATTTCCTCATAGTTAACTATTTTTTTCCCATTATTTATTGCTCAAATTTGAAGTGACGTTTGATAATTACCCTGCTCATTTTTTTTTTCCACTGAAAAACAGTAAGGCTATTTTTGTCAATTACATTAAGTGAAGGTGACATTGCGATAGCTAGCCATACTCCATGGTCAAAATTCCCTAAGGTCAAAATATGGCTACTTAACATGACTTCAGAGGGGCTTTTTACCTGTAGTAATGTCATTTGAAAGAACTAAACAGACTGAAAAAGCACAAAAATTTTAAGCTAATACCATTGCACTGATTTCTGCAAGAACCTGTCTGCCAAATTATTTTATCGAAGGAAAGCATCCATGGCAGTAAACCGAAAATGCAGTAGAGGAAATGCTCCCTTCCTTTTTACTTCTGGATGTATTGTGCACAGAACTTTAAGTACACTCTCCCATGCACGATTCCAATGCTATTAGCATTTTTGTGTGCATGCGGTAAAAGAGTTTAGGTGGATTTTTAAAATTATTATGATAATCATGTCCTTCACTTGATGAATTTTTATTGAAGCTCCAATGGAAAGGAAAGATGAAATAATATAATTGGTATCTGTAATTAGTATTACACAAAGCTTCCTTGATGGAATTAATAATGTCAGATGGAAATGTAATTTAAGCCAAATTTGCTCATGTAAGGTGAAATTCCGACATGATGGAAAACATTTGCTCCTGAAATTCACAGGGTTTTGTTTAATTATCTGTATCACTTTCTACAGTTGATGTTAGAGCAGTTGAGAGGGACAGACTACATACTGGAATGTCACTTTCAAATGGTGCATTGGGAATGCAGCAAAAAATTATTATCCAGCCAGGGATTCCCAGACCTACAGGAAACAGTTCTAAGTTGACATATATTTTAATAATAAAGTGCTATAAGCTTTTTTTTTTATTTATTTATAAAAAGGTAAGCAGAGTGCTGAGTCAGACTAAAACTTAATCTAAATTAAAATAAGGCTTATTGACTACTTAAGTCAACTTCGAAATTTATTGACCTGAAAGGTCAATGAATGTTAGTGAAAAACAGAAGTCAATATGTTCTGCATGCATGAATTGTTCATGTTTTTATATGAAATTTCCAGCAAACTTAGCAAATTGGAAAGACAGAAAAGAAAAATGAGAAATACAATGCCAAAGACAGCTCACAGATCTCAGATGCTTTTAGGCCTATGTATTATACAATATGATCAACATAAAGCGAGCATTAATTAACGCTCCTGAGATAAATGTTATTTGAATGCAACAGCTAGTACTTACTTCTTTTAAGCTGTCAAATAGAACCAAGAAGGGGTATGCTAGGTACAAGTTCAAATTCTAGTTGTTATTTCCAAGTTTTATAGCCATGAAATTAATTTCCTTTCTTTATATTCCAAATAATAAATATGCCCATATCAGGACTGACACACCTTAAAGACAATCGAGTCTAAAAAGCATCAAAATAGTCAGCCACAGGGAAATTCAGCTGTGAATTGCCCCTCTCTTTCCTTGGTATCTATCAAATAGTCTGGCCATCTGCAAAAGTCCTCTTCAAAGAAAATTACAAGTCACTTTTCCCCCCAAATACAGCTGGCAAGTTCCTGATATAAAAGGCTTCAAAAAGTATGTCTGTCCAGAGGAAATGCGAGTTCGAGCAGCTTAGCAGGATGCAACAGTGACAGCACAGACAGCGGGGGGTTCATGCCCAGGTGCAGGTTCTCCCTACCCACTTATCGTCACACAGCGTCTCCAACTTTGGGAACAGGGAAGCAGCTGGTATCAGTTCCTGTGCCCCAGCACGGCAAGCACCCAGTGAGATGTCATGGGTTGAGTTTCCACCGTGTTACTCTTACCCATACTTAACCCTTACTAGCCGTTGGTGCGTTACTTGAATCAGGCTCTTTTCCTGTGCATGGCAAGGAATATCTGAAGCGAAGTGGTGTCTGAGCAGTCACAAGTACTGATAATTACTGGTTTGGTAAGAAAAGCAACTCATGGGATAAGATGGTTAGGAAAGTAAGAGTGACAAAAAATCCAGCCTTGTAACAAAAACTAAAAAGAATTAAGTTGCAGGTTACTACTAGTATAGTTAATACAGGACATGTTTACCTTCAATATGGCTCATTTTTGTTGATTAACTCTACTTTACTTCCTTCTAAAGTGAGTATCAGGGAATCTACACAAACTTCAGAGCTGGTTCTCTTACTCATTGTGCATTAGAAACAAATGTGTAAATTACTTGAATTTGCAACTTCACTCTTACTAAATATTTTTTTTTAACACAGGCATTAAAAAGCAAAGGTTTCCTTTGGAGGAAAAAGTCAATATAAAATTATGTTTGGGAGTTTTTTTTAATCCTAAAGTGGGAGTTGCACCACTTTCAACTATGACAGATTTGGGAGGACTCACACCTCTACAGAAATGTTTCTCACAGAAAACATGTGTGCACAGCCACCACCATACAGCAAAATAACAGCCTCCTGTGAGATCACAATCCTGTGCACTTGCATACAGGGTTGGGTTTTTTTGTTCATAAACTTTCTCTATGGCTTTATATGCGATGCCATTGTTTAAACAAAAACATTTATTCTTTATAGTCTATTCATAATACAATGCATCTGCCTTATGATGCGTGTAAGTTTAATTAGAAAACTATAACTGCTTATAATTTACCCAAACTGCATAATTGAAGAGGAGGAAGGGCACCCAGCCTTGAGTGTTTAAGTGCTGCATAAAAAGCTTTCAATGAAAATTTACTGTGGATGCAATCTTTTTTTCAGAAAATAAATAATTTTAGAAAAAATCACCACTACCAGAGCCTACTACAAAATGTTTGGGATCTTCCCCCCACCCCCACAATAACACTAGGTTTCCTCCTAGTAACACAAACCTGTGATTCATCATGAATGAGAAAAGAGACTTTCAACCACCTTTTAACTTCTGTGCCTACAACTCTTTGCCACTAAGGATGGTGGTGGCATATGATTTTGTCAGGGAACTTGGATGGTTGAGATATTGCACAGCCCGGATAATCTTCCCTCTACTCAAATCACCGTTCCAGCTGGACAAGTAGGGTGAAAAATCAATTAACATCAGATGAGCATTCAATAGGCTGCATGGCAGATAGGGATCATTTGACGGAGCTTGTATGAAACAGGCATCCAGATGAAAACAGCTATTTGCTTTGACCATGTCAACAAAGAGGGAGAAGACATCACAAACAGAAAAAACATTGCATTGTGTCTTCTTCCTTTACACCATCATGGGCCACAACCTATGGGCCACGCTCTCGGTTGTAGCTGTCTTCATGAAAAAGAAACTTCCACTTCCAACATTACTCTTGGAGGCCATCACTCACAATCCCACTCGTTTTAAAAGTCTAAGCTCTAATACATCTCCTAAAATGGAATTGAATGGAACACGGTATTTCAGAAATAACTTTAAAATCACATTCACATAAGAAATACCACATTCGGATGATTCATTTATATTTCAGATAAACATTTGTTTAAGAAGTTTTTAAATCTCTCAAGAATAGGTTTCAGGAACAGTAATAAAACTAATAAGGTTAATCTCAGCCCATAACTGTCACAAAACTCTTTTATCTTAACTATTCCTTAAACTATTTCAACCCACAACTTGGAAAATATATTCTTGATATCATCACCATACAAGAGGTTTTGACTCCGCAGTGGACTGCATTAAGTGTAAAAGAAATTGTGTCTCAAAATAATAACTCTGTGGTCAGGAATCTATGTTTCAATACAAAACACATCAACAAAGCTGATGTTTATTTCACGGCCATTCTTTGGGACTCCTTGCTAAGCCTGGTAACAAGTTGCTGGTTATAAGGATGAATTTCACGGCTTTGCAGCTAGTTGCATTCTTCCCTTTTTGTTTGTGCTGGTTTCAGAAGCCGCTTTGCAAGAAAGGGCAAGAAAATAAAAAGTGGTTTAAGTTCAGCTGTTCCCATGTGGGCAGGTCAAGTCACCTCACATACATTAAGTGTTCCCTGGACCAACTGCTGCCACAGCTACTACCTGTTATTTATTCAGTTAAGCCAACTCCTCGCACACTGAGAAATGTCTAAAAGAGCCATGCATATTCCAAATGCAGGAACATACAATTTCTTTAACTTTCTCTTCAAAAGCACAGAAAATGAAAA
Organism: Aramus guarauna; assembly: GCA_013400195.1. Taxonomy (NCBI): domain Eukaryota; kingdom Metazoa; phylum Chordata; class Aves; order Gruiformes; family Aramidae; genus Aramus; species Aramus guarauna. The sequence continues at coordinate 712,659 of VXBL01007436.1, forward strand.
AAAAAATATTCTTACATGCAAACTTTTAAAAATGAAAATTTCGCAATTAGAAATTGGGAAAATCTCCACAGCAAATCAAACCACCGCACTCACGTGACACGTTTTCATGCTGATGACCGGTATGTCAGCATGCGAACAGTCAACGTGCCGTTCGCCACAGCAGCGTGGGGCTGGTGCACCACGGCAGTGGGGGGGCTCCCCATCACCCCCCACCTGCAGAGGTGCCGGGGAAGCAGCAGGGTGATTGATGCCGCATAAAACCACCTTGGTCTGGCAGGGCTAATTATTTACATCACAACAATGGCTCTGCTTTAGTCATCACGCACGTGGCTACTTCCAGTAGAAGGTACCTTGACTTTATACCGTTAAAATTACTAGCACAAAGTTAAATCCCTTTCTAGCACGAAAGATGAAGGAACTGGGCATTTTAGTGATGGCTGACAACTCTTTGAGGTAGATACCGTTTTGTCTGCACCCACACTGGTGTACAGCAACAGGGCCTCCACCTGGAGCCACAGGCAATTAGAAACAACTTGTCTTCATAAGTTTAAAAAAGAAGAGTTAGGTTCCAAACGCCACAGATAAACAGCAAGGACAGTGGAATTGCTGGCACGAAGAGGTTCTGGAGCCGGGGTGACGCATCTCCTCACACCCTCGCAAACCTCTGCAAAGGTTTAAGTTGCTAGACGTGACTGAACAGTTGATCGGGGAGATTTGCGATCCCCCAGACAGGCAGTGCCGAGCTGCCAGTGCCGGGAAGGCTGAGTTTGAAAGCCGCACCCGGGGCCCGCGGGCGTGAGGCGGCCCCGGGGAGGAAAGGATGAGGAGAGGGAGCGAAGCGGGCGCCCAGGCGTCCGCCGGCCCCTTGGGACACACGCCAGGCCCTCGGGGCTTGTGGCGAGCGCGGGTGTGCCCACGCCACAGCCTGCCAGCCGCCGGCGGAGCCCCGCTTGGAGGAGGGCTGCGGGCGCCGGCGGCTCGCCGCGGTCATGAGGCAGGCTGCCGGGCACCGGAGGGCCGGGTGCGACCGGGGAACACGGGGAGGTGCCAGGCCGGGGGCTGCGGGTGAGGGCCGGCAAGGCCGGCTGCCTGCGCCCCCCCAACCCCCGGCCCGCGGTCACTCACCGATCGTGGCCAGGTAGGAGGCGGGAATCCCGGCGGGCGGCAAGTCAGGCTCCGTGTACCTCCGCACGATGGAGGTCTTCCCTACGCAGGACTCCCCGGCCATCACGATTTTCACCAGCAGCGGTGGCTTCCCCGCACCACCTTGCCCCAGTCCCGCCATGGCGGGCACCGAGTGCCGGCCGGGCCGGGCCAGGCCGGGGCNGACCGCAAGCCGGCTTTTTAAACCGGTTTTGAAGAATAAAGCATCTGTCAGGTGGCCCTTTTTGCAATGTGACTGAATGTTGCCGTCATTACACCAGGCAAAAGCCTGCGCACGTGCTATAGAAAATACAAAACCGGTCGAGCTCTAAATTATTTCATTCCTGTGATTGCTAAAAAGATAAAAAACCGAGACCAAAGCATTTGACGTGAGTGATGCCGTGCCGTAAGCTGATGATGCTGTGGCCGCCGTGGCCAGGTCCGTTGTGCCAAGGCAGCAGGCCCGTGCTCACCCACCCTCTCAGCCTTTGCCGTCGCTCTCCTGGCGCGGCCACCGACTGCGTTTCAATGCCGGCCACGTCAGGCGGGAGCCGCTGGCACGCAGCGTCCATCGCCACGCTGAACTGTGCAGCGGGGCCGCATCTGACGTCTTGCAGATCCTGTGCAGGCTTCCACGCGCTGCGCTTCTGCCACTGCCCTGAATTGGGGTTATGAAATTATGCAAATACATGGGGTTTTTTTCATGAAGTTTCATCACTGGGGAGGAAAGAAGGAACTTTCACAACCGCCCATAGCAGTTCCCCCGTGAAGTACAGTAATAAACAGTCTGGTTTCTTATTACTTCATAGTATTAAAGACAGAGACAGAGGAAACAGGTTTTAAGAATTTCCTGTTTTTCACTTTTGATTTGTTCTCATCTGACATTCAGAGTGACCTGTTGCGTACAAAAAAAGAGTGTATCTACAGTGTAGACTTGCTGCATGTGTGTCTGGATGCTTTTACCAGAATCCCACATTGTCCAAATTTTCACGCCCTTGGCCATTTGCCAGTGTGCACAGTGAACTCATCCGGTGTCATCGATTTAGGAAGGGGATATAGTTTGAATTTAAAGTGCTAAAAGACATTTACAAATATTCATGCCTATGTAGGCCTCTACAGACTCCCCACAGATTTTGACATTTTCAACTTAAACCCTTCAAGCACCTCCTTGATCGATTCATGTATCACAGAGCAGGAGATGGAATGTACTCGCTTTTTGTGGAGGACAGTTTATGACTCAGTGAGTTCCTCTTAGCACAATTTGGGACGTCCTCTTATCAAAGGCCAAGTATTATTCCAGGCTCATTTCCCCATCACCCTACTCTGAACCACACACCAACCTGTACCTCAACTTGCCAGTATCGGACCGGTTAGCTACAAACCTTTAGGGCTTTGTGGTACGAGATCTTCAGAGTGGCAGTGTAGTTTACCTCATTGCTGGAAGAGCGAGAATTTCTGCTACAAGTTGGGAAATAATCAGTAGGAAATGATTGATAAAATCAACTGCTGAGTTAGCTGTTTATTTTAGGAGTGATCTGTGAGACACGAGTGCGTAAAGAAGCAAAAACTAACAAAGAAGGTATGAGTCAGTGTTTCTGTTAGGGACAGAGAAATGCTGTGTATTGGTAAGACTGAATACATTCTTCAGTGACTGCTGGTGGAAAAAGTGACCCTACAGGACATTTTGAGCTGACACATCACATTATGAAAGCATTTGGGGAGCCCATCTTGTACAGTAACACTGCAGATGTGTGGCTTGCTTAGTTCAACAAAACAAAGGCTAGGAGGGGATACGATTAGTTTCTGTCAGGGATTAAAAGATAAGGAGGTGAAAAAAAGCTGCTTAAACAAAAGGATAGTAGAATGAATAGATATACACTGACCATGAATATGGCCGAGCTGAAATTCGTGAGGTTTATAATGATATTTCAGAAAATTCTCACAATTGAGGTAATCAGGAGAAATATCTTAATAAAGACAGCACATAGTGAACTCATTAGCGAGGCTATAACCGCCTGCAGTAGGGAAGCGCTGGACTTCACAAACCAGAACACTTCCTGTGAGAAACATCCTCTGCCATCTCAGCAGCCCCATGAAGTTCTGCTTCCTCATGCAGCAACATGAAGCCACCGTTGGTTATCTCAGATCTGAGAGATGACAGGGTGCTAGCATCTTCTGGTAGTTCTCATGGATCCGGTCAAGATTGTAAATAAACGTATTCAGAGGCGATGATATGTATGGGGAACCTGTAACACTTAGGGATACTCTGACATTTTCAGCAATAGATGGGTGTCTCCAGCCAGCCGTGAAACAGTCCTGCTCTGGTCCCTCCATCAGTGTGGCTGCAGGAGCAAGCATAAGGCTGGTGCTTTCCCTGGACATGGATGCTCTAGTGCAGGTTTGGCAGATGCATGCACATGGGGAGCAGGTTAGTTTACAGATATACCATAAGACTTTGTCTTTATTGTGGAGCCTTCTACCATTCTCTACTCTGAAGCTGTTCTTCACAAAATAGCTTTCTTCAAATGAGAGCAACACTGCAGCTGCCTACAGCAGTTAGATTGAGGTGATAGCCTGGATGGATGGTGTTAGCAATGATGCTACATTAGCTCAATCTTTACCCTCTGTTGTCTGTCAGGCAAACCAATTTAAATTAAAAGAATCCATGTAATACTTTGTACATTCAAGTGTTGATTTATGAGCAATGTGCAAGGCAGGATTCTAGGTAATTTCTTAACGAAACTCCAAACGCCCAGGGTTACTGCTGCTATCCGTGAGTTACAGCATCACTTTCCTCATATTCCTATCCACAAGGGGACAGTCTTTCCATCTCTTACCATCGACTAAAAACATTTAAAAGTTAGCTCCTTGGAAAGCTACCATTCAATGAGTGAAATTTAATTTTTCTTTAAAATACATGTTTCATGCTTTATAAAAAAGTTCCAGATCTTTGTAAACTGTATGATGTTACTGTGGTTATAGAGCTAATCATAAGTAAAGTTCGTTTAATGAAGCTAATGACTTGAAAATAATGACTGTGCAGCTATAAGACAATCAGTGCAAAGCACAAAACAAAGTTTCCATGATATTCATTGAGATAGCCTTGGAAAAGGATGTCTTTGCCTCTCATTCAGCTTTTTTGATTGCTCACTTTCATTTCTTTGACTCTATCTTTCCAACAATGTGAGAAAGAGGAATAATAATGACATAATTTTAAATAGCATTTTAGTGGGAGACCTTTTCATTTTCACAGAGAAAAATGACTAAAATTATGAGAATTTAGTTGTATAAAATGTAGGGTTATTACAACATTGCATTCATTTTCACTGAATACTTGTAGATGATTAGTGTTGCTTTTATAGATACCATATTTACATTTTTGCTTCTTATCTGAAATGTTCAGTTTAGGAATGACTACTCAGTTTACTCTCAGACTGCCGGAGGACTTTGGGCAAAGAAGATAATGCCATGTTTTTTTATTTCTCAAAATGCTCACACACATTTTGAGATTCAGCTCCTCGTTTGCTTTAGTGTGGCGTATTACCCCAATCTCTCCTGATGCATCAATGAATTTTTACAGCAGCCGATTTTTCATATAGCCGAACCCCCGCAAAAGGTAGGCTCTTTACCACAGTTATAGAAAATACTGTAAATTTCTCTGAATGCAGGACAGAACCAGAGAGATCCATCAGCAGCCTATTTCATGCAAAACATCCAGTATAATATTGTCACTAAGCCTGCTTTGGGCATTCTTGCAAGCAACTATTATTAAAAAAAACGACAGTTAAGGGGACGAATGTAACTACAAACCAAGGAGGTAGAAACAGCAGTGTTCAAGTACAGCCCCATTTCTGAAACATAATGGTACCGTTACAGATGCTACAGCCTCCGTAATGAAATAAAGCTTACAAATTGCAAATATGTTAAATGTATTTCCATTTGAAATTATTTTGGTGGAGTATTAGAATATTAATGCAATTACAAATATTAGCAGCATAGTTATGCAAGTTTTCCTGAGCTGAAGGTATAAGCTAAAAATGGTAATGAGAGGAAAGAGTGAAGTTTAATTTGGATTTAAAGTCCTCAGTACTAAGTCACTGCTTGTGTCAAGATTACTCACTGAATAGTTTCTGTTAAGCGACCGAAGTGAAACTCTGCTTTCATTGGTGTTAAGATAAAACCACTTCTCAGTGGACGAAAGTGAGGTAAATTATTCATGATAGGCGAAACAGGGTTCACTAATCCTTAAATGAAATTTCTGGGCCAACTGTAAAGTATTTTAGTTATTTAAGAGTCAGGATTCACTGTTAAACTGGAATATAATTTTTAAGATTTCATCAGAGAACAGGGCACCTCTCCAAGTCAGAATGACTCAAATGTGGGATTACTCATGAAAACTCTGAAAAGTGATTGCGATGAATTACTTGTTGCTTGTAGCTGCTCATGACCTGGTTTGGAGTTGTAGGGGCTTTTAATTTTATTTTCCTTAATAATAGAAGTCATAATTACTTAATGGGTTAGTTTATTATATCAGTGAGATTGTCCCTTGATACCTCAGGGTTCAAAGTCACATATCGGATCTACTGATAAGGAAGAGAAATATTAGCAGAACAAGATGAAGTAATCCAAGCCTTGCATCAAAAACTTAAACCTGAGACCAACAAGGAGACCAAGCGTCGCTGTCAGCCCTGCCTCAACATCGTTGCTCCTGGACCCACAAAAATTGCTAGCTATGAATATTTAGTAAATTGCTAATAAAATTGTCACCAAGCAACTTTAAGAGCATCTTTTAAAATCAGAAATATTAGAGTTCCCTGTCAGAAAAGGTAGTCTTTCTTCTGCAGTGCCTTTTGTAGTGTATGATTTTTTTCTGAATCTGGAGCAGCAGAAGGAATAGCTGTTTTAAGAGACCATACTGACTGCCATCTGTATAGTTCATAAATCCTGATTATACCTGAAGTTTGCTCAGAAAAATTCACAACATTTATGGTCACAAATATTATTTTTTCTCTTAGCTTGAGCCTGCCTCATCTCTATTACTGAAATTACTAGTACACTGTAAACGAAAACTTAAATTTCTGGAAAACCAAACTTTTGACCAGTTCTAGTATCTGAGTGGTCTGCTGCTGTCAGTCACTCACTGTCAACCTTCCTCACTGAACAGCCTGAGAAGTACGAGCTTTAAATCCATCCGCTCCTCCCAGAGTCGCTTTGGCTTCCCTGTTACTCAAAACTGCTGTCTTTGGGTTGCTGCTTTATTATCCGGTCAAGATTTTCAAAATCGTTATTCAGTGTTACATTTCTAAATTAATATATAGGAACTTTAAAAGTTATCAAGCTGCACAAATGCTAAATGGAAACTGCTGGGCCCTCAGAAATTTAGTAATTAATTTTGTTGCCTACATATAGCTTTAGAAAATAAGGTATTGGAAGCTAATTATTTAAAAGATGCATTTACCCTCCAGATATTTCATCAAGATTACTCTAATGTGTTTTTTTCAGATAGAACTGTTTGAAATATTCTATGGGCTAGGTTTCCAATTTTATCCGTGTGCAGGTGAGCAAGGAGATGACGTCTTTGGGCAGGCGGTTCCTGACCATGGGGAGTGAGCTCTTGCAGCAGATGCTGCGCAGCCCGGGTGAGCACCTCCAGCTGCACGCTCCAGAGCTTCTGCACCGCTCAGAGCTGTTTCAGGTGTCTCAAGCACTACCTGTACCTCTGATTTATATTATATTTGCATTTTTTGCCATTCAAAAACCATCAGAATGCACATAAAAACACAAAAAAGTGAAGATGGTGTAGTCTAAGCGGCCAGTTACTCTGAAAGAAAAGGAAATTAGGTTTGACATGACATGTCCTTGTCAAGACTACGTTTTCACCTCTATGAGTTTACTAAAAAAATATTTATCCCCGTCTTTTTGGGTGTTGATATTGGGCTGCTTGTCTATAATTTCACAATTTCACTCTCAGCTTTTTTTTTAAATAAATGCTTTGCCCATCTGCAGGATGACAGTTAGCAGCATCTATTTTTTCTAGGTTTCTAGGAAGTTCATCAGGTTGTCCCTCCTGTGGCCTGCAGTCTCTTCTCTAAATTTAATAAAAATTAAGCTTTTTGCTATGAATTGCCCAATAAGCATTTTGTGACTCTTCAAAACAAAACTTGAAACATATTATAATATGAATAGGATTCATTTGGAACAACCTGACCTTAAAAATTACATGGGTGTTAGTTCAGTGGAAGGAAACATCTTTTCAGGGGGAAATGCTAAAATTTTTTCTTTTATTTTATGCAGGGTTTCTTTGTATTTTTCCAGGACTATATTCATCTTGAAAATTATTATTCAAATAAGGAAACTACTGCAAGAGAAAACTGAAAGACAATTATGTAACTAATATTGATAAAACTGTGTGTTACCATGACAAATTGATAAAAAAAGGGATTAAGGTTTTAACGGAACATGCATGGGAGTATCATAGTCCTGATTCTTTATTACACCAATTTTATTAGATGGTTAAATAAATTATATTGGCTCAAAACTAGGGAAAGGTCAGGCACTATATTCCTAGCAGAAGCACCGCTGCAAAACTTTACAAAATAGAATTTATTTCAAAGGCAAATGAATCTGAGTAGATAAAACAGTTCAACACGGGGAATTCGGGCTGGCTCTGCAAAAGGCGTGCAGCACGCATTGATACTATTTCCTTTGTGCTAAGAATGTGCTCAGCTCGACAAGAAAAAAATAAATAAACGTATCTCGGGATTTAGATAGCTGACGGGCTGAGAGCCAGGGACACGTGGCCATGGTATATAGGAGACACAACCCCGCTGTGCGTACGCGCACTGCGCGTGGGGAAGGGGGGTGCGGGTCAGCGCAGAGCCAGGCTCAGCAGCAGCGGGAGAGATGGTGGGGAGAGGAGAGCTCGGGGAGCAGGAGGCACTGAGGGCTGTTTGCCCTCCCTTAGTTCAGAGGGAGCGGCGAGTGTCGTTAAAAAAATCCATGTGCTATTAACGCGTCTCTTTGGCCACAGTGAAAGCAGTGATTATTTTAGGAGAGATTGGGTAGGTCAGTGGCTTAGTGAAGCGGAGAAGGGAGAATATTTTTTGCAGAAAGTCCTGCTAGTGGCGGTGGGAAGGGCTGCGAGAATGGGGCAGGTGAGAGACGCCGACCGGTTCTGTCATGGCAAAGTCAAGAAATTGAGGCTGATAAACTAGGAAAAACAAGGTCTGAATGTGTTCAAAAGAGGCAGCATGATGGTCACAGTAACAGGCAATGTCAGCTGATTGAAGAGAAGCAAGATGAGTAAACGAAAGCTAGGAGGATTTCTGTAACCACGGTGAGAGACGACTGAGCCAGAGAGATAGATGCTTTAGTTACAAAACTAGGAAGGATCCATGCTGATACGTTACAGAAAATTAAATAAAAGTTGCTTATTGCTCAGGTATATGGATAGTATGAGAAGACTGATGTACAAAAGGGAGAGGCACCCAATATTCACACAACACCACCTTTTTGGTGGCTTCCTGGTCTTCTTCCCTCATCCCTCCCTCTCCTCATTACTTCTTTGCCTGCCTTGGCTTCTCCTGCCCTGGCAAAGGTACTACATTGTAGGAGTTAAAAAGATATTACATTTGTAGCGTCGACAGACACAGGAAGGAAAAAAAAAGGAAAAAAAGTAAAGTTTTATACATTGCTCACACTCATCAAATCATTTATCTGTGTGCTGAGATTTTTATGACCTCAGATTGCTCTAGTTAGGCTTCATGGACATTTCAAAATGCAAAGTTAGCTTGAGGTATAGTATGAGTCATCTGTAGCCATGGGACATCCTTGGACTCAGACATCTACGGCAGAATTCAATTTATTTTCTAGTAGAGTTTATGCTAATGCATGTGTATTATAAAGGATAATTTAGGGCTAAAATTATGCTTTATTTTGGTTTGCACACTGTAAGTTACTTCCCATGTTTACCTCTCATATCTCTGGAAGTGCAGGCATCCTGGTAAACAGCATCATTACCTATCTTCTGGTCTGCTCCCTGTTTTCTTAGCCCAGTGTCATATGTCTGACTTCCAGGCACCTCTGTCCATGAGAAGCAAAAGCCAAAAGTGCCCTTATGCACCTGGAAGCAGCAGCCATCTAATCACCTACCCTGTTCTTTCCTTGTGTAAAAACAGGCCTGCAGGGGATTTTGCCATAGGAATCTATATTATTTGGGGGAGGGGAAAAAAAAAGAAACAACATCACAAAAAGAACCCTGGAATAGGAAGAGATGGTGGAAAGGTATGTTATCATCAAGATATAAGGACTGGGAAGGGGATGCTAAGTACATGTGCTTATTCTAATTTTTCTTAGCACCTGCAGTGTCATGAGCAGTGTAGACTGAGGGGGCTGATTGATCTCCAAATCATGGGGATGAGAAGAAGAAAATTAAAGTGGATGTAGAGGTGAGGGACTGCATTCATCCTTGCAGGGGCCTGTAGGCACAGTTTATGGGAATAATTTCCTATAGTACATTTAGAAGATCAAAATGGAGCATGTGGCTTAGAGAGGTCACATACCAAAGGCCAAGAGGCCATGACAGACAGCTTTGATAGGTAGCTTTTACATACTCTTCACACTGCTTTTTTTTATCTAGTAATGGAAACGAAGAGGAAACCATGCAAGTAGTCTGCTTATAGACAAGCCTAAGCACACAGAGTCTACATCTGTTTCACCTTTAGTAGAAATATCTATATTTCAGTTCAAGTTCACCAAGCACAGCTGCTGGAGGAGTAACCCAGCAAAGATGCCCCATCTACCCTGTAGGTGCTAGTTTATCTCCACTAACTTGGATTTTGGCAGGAGTGAAACCAAACTCACCTGCTTGCTCCCATCTCCTTGTGTCCTGATGCAGCTGGTCCCACTAGCTCCCATGCTGGATGCTCCTCTTCCTCAGCTAGACTTGTCATTCCAGCCCCAAGGTGTCTGTTAGCCCATCACAGGCAGAGTCAAGGACACAACCCTACTGCCTGCGGTGGAGTCTTGTTTGTGGAGGAGAGACGCCAGTATCTGCTGGTGGTGGCATTTAATCCTCTGAGTCTTGATTAGCAAACTGTCTGGCAGCTGGCAGCTCCCCAGAAAGGTCAGCTTTCCAGGGCAAGATTCTTCTTCTGCACCCAAGAGCACCCAGCTACCCCTAAACCCTACCCAAAGGGCAACATGAGCACCCATCCTCTTGTTTTTCATCAGGAACAAGCCATGGTGGTGGGCAGGTCCTGGCGAGGAGCCCTCACATTTAGACTGTGCTGCTCTGCTGAGAAATCGCCTGGTTCCTCTGACCTTCAGATCTGGTGGACCCATCTCCAGTCATGGGGCGCACAGCTGGGACTGGGCTGGGAGCCCTCAGAGCTGGGGGCTTACCAGGCCCCTTTTATAAAAGCTCTTACAATTTGAACTCACTTTCTCAAATTGCCCTCATGGTCTTGGTTAGTGCAGGTTATCTGAATGACTGTCCAGAGCAGGGAATGGTTTTGAATTTATTTTTCGGTGACTGTTTTCTGATTTAATGGAAGTTGTTGGCTTTATACTTGTTTTCACCAGTCTGACTGTATTTTCCTATATATCAAAAGCAAGCAGAGTTGTGGATAGACCTTTTTTATGTATCATATAAATCTATTTAAGTGAATGAATAAATAAATAAGCAGTGCCACAATGGAGTAAGAGGGAAAGATTTCACTGATGCTATTAGGAGTAAAAATATTTTGGAAGTATCACTATCAAATCATCTGTGAAAATGCCATATAGGCACATGCATACACATAACCCACAGAAAGATTTTTTCCTTCAGATAAATGTCAAAAATGCAGACGTCCATTTTCATTTAAGTACCTGACATATTCTTCAAATCCAGAGTGCACTTGGCAGATACCAAGGCATCTTCCATTAATCCTTAAAAGATTTAAATATCATTTTCTTTATATTTAGCATTCTGAAAGCACAAAAGAGAATAATAAGAGTTTTCGATGTCTAGATCTTATAGGCTTCTTCCTAGAAAAGACTGCTGCAAGAATAAGGCTAAGTCAGTAGCAGCTTAATCTGTTGTAGATAATATAATTTATGTTGCTATGTATCATGTTAATGACTCTAAAACAATGTGCACATTATATTTTTTTCATTTGCAATTTGGGATTCTCAGAATAAGAGATGCAGAGACATGGATAACCCATGTTTTCCATGAGAGATTCATGGAAACTGAAAAATAAAGTCTTTTAATAGTTCATGATAACTGTTTTTCTTGGCTTAAGTGTAGGTTTTAAAAAATGGTTCTCATTGTTTTGCTTGTAGTTCTTTCATGCATGGACAATCATGCTGATGATGCATTTACTTCAAGTGAATTTTCCAATTGAAAAAGTGCTCTTGAGTAGTTTAAGTACTATGAATCACCAAAAACTCATCTAAGTCCCATAAAACCACTGGCTGCAGAAAACAGCCCTGGAAAGAAGACATATTGGGATTGTACTGCATGATTCAGCTAAACAGAAATATATTTTGTCAACACAGAAGTTGAAGAACCTGACAGTTCTGTAAAAATGAAATTATAATCTGCTAGAAAGACAGAAATTAACTTTTCTGGAATCCCCCCTATTATATCCCTCAGTTTTTCGTCACTGGTCTGAAGCAGATATTCTAAACATGAGAACTTCAGCCCTTGAAACACAGGATTTTTGTGGGATACACATTTCATTGCTCACCTCTTTCTTTAGATTTATTTTGCTGTTGTCTCCCTTCCTTCCTAGTTTCCCTTGGTTTAGGCTGACTGTTGGACATCCTCTTTATCCTGTTATCACTGCCTGCACCATTTGGATGTCTAGTATTTCTGAGACAATGTCTTTTTAGTATGAACAAATGCAATCTATTTATTTCTTGGATGACAATATTTCCACTGAAACAACTTTGAATCATAAGTATTTGGCAAGGAGACATTACTGATTTTTAAGTTATTATTGAGTTCTCATGTAGTTTTTATTTGAGGCAACCTTTGAAAGCAGATAAAACTATTCACTAAATCACAGTGTTTAAGCTTTTCAAAATTGTAAAATGTTTAATAATAATTTCAAAATGTTAAAATATTGCCTTAGATTTTTTTTTTAATTTAAGAAATAGATCAATGTTATAAGTTTTTAAAAACAATTTAAATATGCTGAAAGTTTAAAAAAATTTGATGTAGCTTTCTGTATCTTAGGTAACGAAGTATTGCCTCAAGCAAGCAATGCAAGTGTAAGGGGTTTCCTTGCGTTTGGAATTTCTGTCAGGAGCAAAGGCCTTGGGGCCCAGATCCAGTCAAAGACTGCTGAGCCCCTATGGTGCTCCTGTGAGGGCTGACTGGGTCACTGTGGTCACGGCATCTTTTCTGCTTGCTGCCACTTATGCAGCTGTAGGTTAACTGGTGCTGGAGCCTGGGAAGGTAGATGGGTTCCATCTTGCCCTGGTGAAAGGAAATAATTTTGCCCACATGCATCCACAGAAGACATTTTCATTTTGATTGTTTTTCCAAGATAATTTGGATACAGGTTAAGAAGTTTAACATAGAGTCATGGAATCACAGAATGGCCTGGGTTGGAAGGGACCACAAAGATCATCTAGTTCCAACCCCCCTGCCATGGGCAGGGACACCCTCCACTAGACCAGGTTGCCCAAAGCCCCATCCAACCTGGCCTTGAACACTTCTAGGGTTGGGGCCTCCACAACCTCTCTGGGCAACTTATTCCTGTGCCTCACCACCCTCACAGTAAAGAATTTCTTCCTAATAGCTAATCTAAATCTACCCTCCTGCAGCTTAAGGCCATTACCCCTTGTCCTATCACTACATGCCCTTGTAAACAGTCCCTCTCCAGCTTTCCTGTAGGCCCCTTCAGGTACTGGAAGGCTGCTATAAGGTCTCGGGGGAGCCTTCTCTTCTCCAGGCTGAACAACCCCAACTCTCTCAGCCTGTCCTCACATGAGAGGTGCTCNAGCGTGTTGAACACACCACACAGTTTGGTGTTGTCGGCAAACTTGCTGAGAGTGCACTTGATCCTTGGGAATCGGGAGTGAGAGTGCCTGAAATGTTAGGGTGGAAGATACAGGAGAAAATTTGATGGTTTATCCCATGTTTTACTTTTTTGTGACATTGATTCACAAGCTGGTTAGCCTTACTTTGGGGATTAGTATTCTCATGCTGTTCTTTGAAATAAAACACTTCGTGAAGGTGAAACGTAATTAAGTAGCTCACACCCTCTGATGAGCTATTAGAACAGTAACTGTAGAACAAGCAGGAATAAATAAATAGTCTTTTGGCCTGTACAGCTTCCTAAGAAACAGGCATGGTATCTTCCCCTAAAAAAAAAAAAAAGAAAAAAAAAAAAAAGAAAAAAAATCCTAAGGGAATTGTGGAGGGGAAGGAAACTATATGAATATGAATATTTGGTATGCATTGAAGAGAGGTGTAACAGAGGATGCAGTTGTGCCACAAAGGTATGATATTATCAATGCTCATTTCTAACTCAATTGCCTTCCTTAAGTCAAAGCTTTATTTTAAATCAAGAACATTTTCTGTGATTACAATTAAAACAAATCAAACTTCCATCCAGATCCACACACACACAAAAATAGAGAGTGATTTGGCACATCATTTGAAATATTAATCAAGCATTGAATGTTATTTGGAGAGTCAGTAAAAAAATGTTGAGAAAGGCCCACGTGCCTTGTTCAGCGAAACAGATTCTTGCAGCAGGACACACAGGTTGTGCATGACAGCCTCACTTCCTCTTCCAACGGAAAGCAAATAACTAATTTTGCATTTCTACAATTTGAAGTTTTCCTGGAAAGTTTTAATATTGCCACGGAACACTCCAATAGTATCAAACTGCTGCTTTCTCAGGGAATACCATTTTGCTCAATATTATTTTTGTTAACCTTCTCTGGTTATTGGTACACCAAAATTTTTGAAGTTGCTGCTAAGACTTTGTAAAGGAGTATGACTGAGGGACCTGATGATGTGCTGCCCGGTCACACACACAGCTCCCATTTTCCCCATATGCTACTCTGTACAACTCTGCTTACCCTGTTTTCACAGCTGCCTCATCCATCATCTCCTGGACCCTTCGTGGGGTTTCCACCTTGCTTATCTCTCCAACATTATGCTTCATAAGGCATAGGTAGGACCTGGTGTAATGGGAGGACCAAACTGGTGGGAGAAGCCAGGATGGAGGACACAAGGGCTAGTGAGTTGTTAGAAAATTGAAGCAGACTGCGAAACTTGACTCTTGTGTCCTTTACAGACTATAATTGTTTGAGCTATACTGGGGGGGCATGGCTTTTCTTAAATTAAATCAAAATCCGAGAAGTGTCCTGCCTCAAAGATGATGTTGTTTGAAATTTGGAGTTTGTGGTTGTTTAGGTTGAGGAACAAAATTACTGCAGGCTGTGGCTAACCAAAGCAGAGCTGACAAGTCAACAGTGGTGCTGTGGTTGCGGAGACTGAGGCAGCTGTTTTTCCACAAGTGTGACCATTGATATTTTCCCTGAAATAAGGACAGTTAGCATTGAGGAAGTGCTCCAAAGCTCTGCTGCAGCCATTGATCATGCACATTACAAAGCACATAAGAGTGTGTCAGCTTAAAAGAGTGCTGCTTGATGACCAGTGAAGTTGACCAAATCTCACCTCCAGAAGAAGCTAGAGATGAAAACAAGTAATGAAATGTGTGGCAGATAAGTTACATGGGATAAGCCTGGAAAATGATAAACCTAATGCTTATCTTTAGAAAGCAGGGAAAGGAAGAGCCAGAGACTTATGGAACAAATAATCAAACTAGCTGCAAGGACAAATTGGATTGGTCAAGTACAAATTGTATTAAACCAGCCTAATTTCCTTCTATGACAGGATAAGAGGCCTTGTGGATTAGGGAAGAAGGAATAGAGTCATGACTTTGGGGAGACTTTTGTCACGGTTACATGTGGAATCCCCATCAGCAACTAAGGGAAATATGGTTCGGATAAGTCAGTTCAAAACCATTTTGAAAACTAAAGGGAACATTTAGTAGATCACTGTCACACTGGAGCATGTTTCAAGGGGGAATGTCCCAGAGATCTGTCATGGACCTGGTAATACTGTGTTGAATACACATGCGGAGTAAATTTCAGTAACCACGTTGCTAATGAAATGAAGATCATATGCGTTAAATTTGCAGAAGACACCAAGCTGATAGTGCTGCAAACACTTTGAAAGGCAGAATTAGGATTCAGACTATACCCATTATCTTGGAGAAGGTGATGAGAACAAAATACTGTGCAAATTCTTAAGGAAAAAGCTTACACTCAGGAAGGAAAAACTGCACTCCAAACCCCACAAAACTGGGAAAAGCTGAAAAGACATGAAAGTAAAGGAGAAGATCTGGAAGTTATAGTGAATATGAGTCAATGATTTGGCAAAAAGGTAAATATTGTACTGGGATGTATTAAAAAAAGGCATTTTGTCTGCAATGTACAGGAAGTTTTCTTCCTCTGATCAGTGCAAGTGTGGTGTTCAGCTTGGAGAATGGTGTCCAGTTTTGAATACTTTGAGGACTTAAAGAAAGACGCGGGTGAAGTAAGGTGGATCCAGCCATTTTCTTTATTCTTCTTTAAACACTTTGACAAGATTAAAGGAACCAGGCTTGTTTGGCCTAAAGAAGAGATAAGTTCAAGCAGACAGATTAACCATCTTCAAAAACATAAATGGCAAGGAGGGCAGGAATAACCTCAAAGAGGACAACAATAACCTGTCAGCAAGCAGTAAGGAGTCTACATTGCATCAGGAGAGATTTAGTTTAGGTATTAGCAGAGAAACAAGGCACTATTATGGGTTATCTAGGCAGATAGTGGCATGTTCATTGTTAGGGTTAGGATCTGCTTAGTGAATATTGCTCAGGAAAGATTAGGTATAGCTGATGAGTGGATAGATGTTTTTTCCAGTTGCCTTCCTGTTTATGATGACTCTATGTATGTGTTGGATTAGATATCAGTGTAATAAAAGATACTTACAACAGTCCTCAGCACTAGATGTGATAATAGGATTTCAGTATCAGAACATCAGTGTTGTAACGTTGTCATTTCCTGTCCTCGGCAAAGTAGAGCGGGGCTGGCCCTTGGCGTAGGCAGTGCAGGCATCTGGCTAAACTGTGAGATCACTGAGACCAGCAAAACAGCACAGTCCTGCTCGCTGTGCTGCTTACTCCAGAGCCCAGGAAGCCAGGCTGGAGAGGGCGAGGTAGCTAGACTGAGCTCGTGCTGGGGTGAAGGACCCTTCCCATCTGCATCATCTCTGTCCCATGGAAGAAGAGGGTATATCAAAACCTTGACGCCAATCCAGCACTGTCCTTTTCTTTCCTTTTGTTTTACCTGAGGCAGGAGTAGAAACATGCTTGTATGTTGCTCACCCTGTTGAGAAGCCTGTGCCAGCTTTGCAGAAGAGGGAGATGCCATTCCCAATAAACTTTCACTCTATGACTTTCTCAACAGTCCAAATTCTAGCAATTCTTTCTCTAAAGTCACTTTTGTCTGGGAAATACAGACATCTCAGAAGAGAATTTGTGGATGTATAAAGTCCTTCCTTGTGATCACGCATTGTAAGCCAACTAGATTGTGAATTGAAGATAATTGGGTGCACTGATACAATGAGCTGAAGACCCATGTGACAATTAATAATTGTATCTAAATAAAGTTCTAATCTGATATTTTTGGTAGTGTAACACTAAATGTAATAGAAGAGAAGAATGTCTTCTTTCTCAGCTTTTCACAGATGAGTTAGATTAACCCTGCACACTCCTGCCTGCATGCTTAGCCTGGCTTCAGCAGGGCTGTTGGCAAGTACGTGAATCTAAGCAGATGGACAGGCATGGATTTCAAGACTCTAACTGGTATCAGTGCAGTAAACCCAACACATAGTCATGCCATGCCATGTGCCAACAGTCACATAACCGTACAGTCCCTTTGCATTCCCCCTTTTTTATCAGAGTTGCAGGTATGCAGAGGTGCAAGGCTTTGTAAGCACAGTAAACTTCTTTCTTGAAGTCTGTGATCACTGAGCAGTGAGCACCTCTTTGTCAGTAAAAGTGAAAGCTTTTCAACAGAGTTCCCTCCTGTCTTCTGGAGCCAGAAATGCGGTGTATGTAATGCAATAGTATGGGAATCCTTGGGACAGAAATATCACAGCAAGGGATAAAAAAGCAGCTGAACCTTCGTGGTTCCACTGGGCCCCTGGTGGAATCACAAGACAAAAAGTTCAAATTGATTTTAGGTTTTTGAAGGACCTATTTTGTGATTAAAGATTTCAGGTCTTCACTAAAGCTTTCAGTAATATTTCTAACATCAAAACTCTCTTGGAAAGATGGATGTATAATGGATCAATAAGAGGAATGATTTTTGCATTGCCAACCTGTTCTTTGCAGTCACAGTTAAAGATGAAGTGGAGATATTTTCTGTCAATCCATGGCTTTTGAGAAATTACTTAGCCTCCACTGACTCACTTATCTTTGCTACTATCCTATCATTAATAATTATGTATAAATAATATAGTTGCTTCTCTCATGCAAAAAGGAACCCCAATAGCATGTTAAGGCTCTCCAGACTTCAGTTCCAATCTTCTATCACTTTCTGTGCTGTGTAAATAAATTCTGGTCCCTGTAAAGGCAAGGTTGAATACATACAGGTCACAATTCAAAAATGATCTGAGGTGCAAGTTTCTGGCACTTGGACATCATTTCAGCAGGCACAGATTTGCAGCCCACACTGAATGGCACGTGCTAAATTTCTAAATGTGTTGTAGCTGTGATGATCTACAGATATGACAGACACAGACTGCAGGAAGAAATGATGCCTTTTTTTTTTTTTTTTTCTTGGAGCAACTGATATAGCTAGAAAAATAGCCAAGTTTTCCGGCACAAACTCCTCTGCAGATAGAAAAAGCTAGAAAGCTTGTCTGTGTTTTTACAGCCAAATCAGCGGGTCTAACGTCACCTCTCCTGACAGATTTGCCTCATGTGAGCCTGAACAGCAGAACTTATCAGTGCTTGCGGGTGGTGTGTGCTGGGGCTGCACCGGCCCCTGCTGTGGGAGCATCCATGGGGACTGTGGTCCCCCTGGACACGTCAGGGGTGAGACGGGGCAGGGAGGTGGCAGCAGGAGGTGAGCGAGGAGAGCAGAGGAAAAATCTCACCATTTGCCCCCACAAAGCCCACCTCTACACCGCAAACCTCCGTCAGGCTTTAATTTCCCCTGAGCCCTCGGACACCCCAGCTTTGCCCCTAGTTCGGACAATGTCCCTGCCACCTCTACCCGACCAGCCTTCAGCCCCATTGCTCTCCTTCCATCTTCCCAGCAAGCCCACTCACCACCCCAGCGGCGGTAACTCAGTAACTCCATGGGTAACCGATTAGCCGCCATCGCTTGCCGCAGATGCCAAAGATGAAAAAGGAGAAGCACCACAGATCTTCACTGAGCACAAGTTCAAAGTTGTTCTTTCCAGGGAAATGCTTAATGAATCAAAGTCTTAAACAAGAGAGAGAAATTACAGCAGAATAAATCATATGGCTGCAAGACTGTTTCAAAAGTACTAAAGAGAGGCAACACAGAATATCAACATTCCTTCTTAATGCTAAAATAAGGGGTTTAATATTGTAGAAGGAGTCTAAGGAACTATTTTAAAAAAGGGCAAAGGTTTAAATCACCTGCTACTTTTGCAGGCTTGGTGACTTCACCTTCTGAACAGTTTGCTCAAGTCCAGAAGTCCTTCAGGTCCTGCATTACCTAGAATGCATTTCCACAAAACATGGCCTAAGTATCCCGTTTGACCTCCTTTATATGTTTACTTAGACTTGAACTTGTGCTAAATGAGGAACTGGGAAATTTTTAAATGCTGAGTCAAGGTCATAATGAGGAAAATAACAAAAGTCATAAGAGGAAGAGTCCTTTCTATGGTTCCTTTGCAGTAAAACTGCTTATGGGAAAGACTGGGGGTAAATGGTAAAGAGGATGCAGAACTGCTGTTTTGTGGTGTGTCTGTGTCGGGGATGATGCAGCTGGTGCATACAGAGAATCTGTTTCACCCTGGAGCTGCTTCCACCTCTGTCTTTCCCTGTGCATGGTCTGGGGTCATGGTGCCTGTACAAAAGCATCGATACCTACAGCAAGCTGGTGTTTGGGGAGTGAGGCATCTCACAAGGAGGTGCTGGTAGTCCAGTGGCCGTATGCCCTGGGGACTTTTTTTTGTGGAGCAAAAAGAATCATCCTGTGCCCAGAGCAAGGGCTTTGCCTTGCGCACACCAGCTCAGTGCCCTAGCTGGTGCCTAGGTCCCTTTATTCTAGGAAGCCAAAGCAATATTGCCCTCCACTGGTCCTGAAACTAGTTTAGCTGCTAATGTGAGTTGGACGAAAGCGTTGTCGGTACCACCAGGGGCACTTTGAAACCAAGACTCAGATTCCTGAGACGTGTTGGTGTTGTTCCATCTGTGCTAGGAGCTCTCGCTTTTCGGCCTCAGCTGTAGCAGGGACAGTCATTACGAGTGGCGGTGGCGTGACTGCGCAGCAGGAGGGGTGTACGAGCAGCCTCGCCTCCTGCGGGGACCAGCACTCTGAGAGGCAGTTTTGGTCAGGGGATCCAATGCTCAGCTTTTCCTCAAAGCAGATGGAAACTCTACTCGGCGTGAGCGCTGGCATTGCCCAACATGAGCCTCCCTGGCAAGAGGATTTGCTGTCATCAAACAGTGACACTCCCGTCGGGTAAAACCTGCAAGTCCACGAAGCATTTCATATTTCTAAAGCTTGTGATATTATGTTGAAAACCCGTCTTCAACTGTTATGTCTGCTGATTCTCACTGCTGGCTGAGGAAGAGGCGAGGAGCCCTACTGACAAAACCTCTGGGCACACCTTGCTGGAGCCAGCGCCGGCTCCGAGGCACTCGATGAAGCCAGCACTGCTCGAATAACCCAGCCCAACACCGGTGTCCAGCAGCTCCATGCTAACAGCAAGGCAGATGCAATACTTCCCCACCGCGCTTTGAGAACCGTCCGAGGACTGTGCAGGCAGCACTGGCCTCCGCAGGCTGCAGGTTTGTCCCTCGGGAGGGTGATGTGAGGGCGTGTAGCACCGGTGGGTTTCACCTGCCTGCTGGTGGCTCGGAGGAAGGCTGTTAGATGATAGGTATTTCTGGTACGGTGAGCAGCACTGAAATGATTAACTGTCCTGGCATTTAAGTGACCATAATTAGGCTTCTCGTGAGCAGCCCTTTGAGATAAATAATAGAAATTCACACCTATCTGGGTCCTACAGCTTTTCAGCCTATTTGGGGCAGGCTGAAATTAGGTGTGTAAATCTCCCTGAGCACCCTGGGCACTCTGCAGTTGTCTTAAGGAGCCCTGGCAGTCGCTGCCTTGGCCTCCCTAGTTCAGTCTTTTAACCTGCTGTTCCCAGCATCACCTCCATGAATAAAAATGCTCCTGGTTTGCAAGGCATTCTTCCCGGAAAATTACTCTTCTAAAGACCCACTAATCTTACTTCTGTCTGGGCATGGCTTGATACACCTAGGATAGCTGTGGGAAATAAGTCCAAGACCGCCATGGCTGGTTGAAGTATGAAAGATTTTAATGTCGATACACTTATTGTGACTTATCATACGTAAGAAAAACTTCTTTAATTTCCACCATCAGTTTCTTTCAATGAAGTTGGAAGAGGTGCATGGGAGCAGGTCAGATGCCAGAGGGGTTTCTTGCAGAGTTAAGGACTTAATTTTAGAATAATTTCCAATCTTTCACCAGGAAAGATTACGGGCTGAGGGTTTTTGCAGGATATTAAGAATTATATCACCCCTTCCAGAGCTATCTGCAAATCCTGTGCTGGTGTGATAAATAACCCCACAGTTACCAAAAGACGAGGAGCAACCAATGTCCTTGCAAACTAGAAGAGGTCTGTTTTCCAGACAGTGAGGTAGTGAGAGCTACAGTTGTTGTTCTAATGCTGTTAATGGGCGACAGTATGCTAATTAGTCAGATTAACTAAGCGGGTGAGTCATGCACTAACCCTTCTTGAAAGAAAGTGCCCATTTTGAGATGCTAAATGAGAACATAAATGCAATCAGGCATAGAATTCTTGAAAGATAAGACGAGAGCAGACCTGCTTGTTAATGGAGCCAGTGAAATTAATTCTGCTTTGGAAAGGGGTGCACTTTTTCATATTCAGGGTTCATTTTAATGGGGAAGGGTTCAAAACCTTCAGATCTATACAATGCGTTTCACTCAGGTCTAAGTAGCTTTAATGATAAAGGTTTGCACCTTTGGAAAGACTTTTTTTTTTTTTTTTAATTAGAGGCATTCAGATGTTTCAAATGAAGACAAAACTATAATATTCTGAAAAAGCACAAAGTCGTCTCATCTATAATTGATAGGAAAGCGTTAAAAATGTTTATTGTGAATGCTCAAGCTCTTATACTGAAAAACTACAGCCTCCTCACATTTGAGAAGCTGGCATCGCTGCCCACAGGGACCACAGATATCCTACTGTGGTGCTGGGACTCACCGCTGAGGGTAAGGAGAGGAGGGCTGGGTGCCCTTCTGTGGAGAAGATCTGTGCCATTTTTTGGTGTGCGCGATCCCTTTCTTTCTTGGTGGCCACTCGCTATGTGCGTGTTAGCCTGTTTTAACCTTTTTCTCTTCTTCACTCATAACACTGTAGACATCAAGGAAATGCAGAAGTGGTGCCAGCAGCCGTCGCACACTGTCTGGGATGCTTTGGGTCCCGAGCTAAACACAGCTCAGGCAGCCGGGCAACCCCAGCCTGAAATCCTGTCAGCTTTCCAAGTGCCTGACGTGGCAAGAGGAGGCAGCACCGGTCCTGGCTCCTCGTTCAATGATCACACCTGTACGCGGTGTTGGCTTGTGCCAGCACCTCCAGCAGTCCTTGGGGCACCGCGGGGCTTGCAGCTGCACGCTCCGTGCAGGCGTGAGCCAGCGGGGAGGTCAGGCAGTGCTGCAGGGAGGGCTAGCGCTGGGCACAGCTCCGAGGGACCGATGCCCGGGGGGGTTCTGTGGCCATCAGGACCTCATGAAAAAATACAGGCCTTATCACGACTACCCTCGGGCACTGAATTCACCATGAAAATATTCTGCCTCATGCTTGTTTTTGAACATGCTCTATCGACTCATCATTTACTGCAACTAGTCTTTTTTCTTAAAGATTTCCAACTCTTCCAGTCCGATTTCAAGGCAGCTGCTTGGCAGTAGGGCTGCTAGAAGTGCTGGCTCTGCTAGTCTGCCTTCTTTTCTAACCCAAAGTCTTTCCGGTGCCACTGCAACGGCCACCAGTTTCCACCCTAAAGGTGGCTGCGCTTAGATGGTTGGTGAAGTGATCGCTGTATATATTTGCAATTCTCTGAAGTGCCTTGAGGCTTGCAAAAGGCACTATATAAATCAATTAATAACAATATCAGAGGTCAGTCAGCCAATAAGAATACAATTTAGTTTAATGAGAGATAAATAAGACAGACAGAGTGAGAGGGGAAGGGAGCTACAAGGCTCCCTACTCGGTGCCAGGCTCTAAATACGCCAGCTCCTCGCTTTATCGCAGTGATCATCAGAAACATGGAAGATAATTGTGTCATTGCCATTTCTTAGTCCAGTGTAATATCTATTACTGGTTTTGATGTCTTACTCAGCTCTGTACCAGTATCATTTTAGGAAGAGTGTACATTATTTTCATGAAAACAAATATGAGCATGAGGAAGCATTTTTCCCTTGCGTGCAATTCCTACTAAAGAATTTACATTCTTCTAATTTACTGGTTTACTGCACCACTTAGTGCACTCCTGAGATGTGCAGAATGTCCTCGCAGTTAAGAATGTGCAGATGAAATTTACCCTTTTTGCACTGAATCACTCACTCTTCCCTTGGAAGTCACCATGCTCTTTCCTCCCTCTAAATCTCCTTTAACCGCTCGAATAAAAGAATAGATTATTCTGCACGGTTACAAAATGGATCCAAAATGGATGGTTGGCAGTTTATTTGGATTTTAGGGTAGCTATATGTTTTTGTGATCAGTCTGCTACTAAACAGGTGAACGGAAAGACATTGTTTTACATTTGATTCTTCCTATTATATGGGACTGTGGATGTAGGAATGAAAATTCTCCATTGTAGCCCCAGACAAAAAGCTGGGCTACATCACCCTCATCAAAGCAGTATTTTGTAAGTTGTCAGAAAACATAGAGGACATGGGGAGATAACCCCAGGTGGGGTAGGAGAGGGGATGGGGGAGGCCCGAGGGCAAACCGAGAAGGTGCTTTGTGTTTGTGCCACACCGGTACACAAGCTGCAAAGCCTCTCGCTGTGCCTGTGTCCACATGAACCTGCTGGGATGCGCTGGATGATGCCTCGGGCCCCTCTGCCCCGGTCATGCAGCCTGAAGAGCTGTTAGGGAGGGCGGCAGCTCCCGTCCAGCCCCTGCATGTGTCATTTCTGGGGGTCCAGAGGAACCTTGCACATGGATACGGACGCTGAGAAATGTTCCAAGGCTCAGTATTATAGAAACAGCCATTAGCAGCAGAGCATGAAACGTGTGTCTAAAGCAGAACAAAGCAGTATGAAGCACTCTGAGTGAGCAAGCCCATAGCTGTAGGGCAAGGCTGGCTTGGGCTAAGATTTGACACAGTTTAGTGTAGCATCATTACATGCAGAATCTCCTCACCTATTTCTGTTCCTAGAAACTTCTTTTTATTCGCTGTGTCTGCACACGCTGCATGTCTCCTCATCTGGCAGTTGCCTGCATCATGCTCTAACGGGGTACTCACTCAGACCTCGAGCCCTGGCAAAAGGAGGCAAAGGGGGCTGAACAGACCTTCCTAAAGCTCTTTGGCAAAAGCCAAACGGAACTGACTGTGTGCACATCACCACTTCTGAGGTTGCATCCCCCCCCAAATTCCACTTACGTTTTTGATTCCTTTCATGTGCTTCTGCCTGTGCAAATCTGGGGCTGTCTGCTTCACACTTAGGTGAATCTTCTTGCAGCAACTCAGATCTGTACATGAAAACTTTGCTTCTGCAAGGGGGGCTACTCTTTGTTCTCTCGCCCCCGTGCCAAAAATAAGCCAGCCCTGAACACCGTGACAGAGGATTAGCTCAAGCTGAGGCCAGGCTGCAATGTTAATAGCCAGACAGAGAACAGAATGGCTTCTTTTATCAAACTTAACATCCCAAAGCTCTACTGATTTCATTGTCATTATGGTGGTGATTAATTTGACCCAGAGTACTGCCACCCACTGTTAAAGCCTTCGCTGCATCCCTGTTGATAGCTCTCATGACAGAGATTACAGTCTGCCACTGCGTTGTCCATAATTAGTACTTGTCAAAATGAGATCTGCCTATGGTAGCCCACCGTCCATGAGAAACCCATTCAAAATTAAACATCCTTTGGAAAACAGAGGACAGTTCATCCTCTAATTGGAACCCATGAGTACAGAATGAAGACTCTCTTTCTCATCTGTTAAGTGTTGTTCCAGGTCTAAAAAAAATCATTTTGTGAGTCCTCTCCATAGCTATCAATGTGTCCTATGGTGAAGTACGAGGGTGCTGATTCTGTTCTGCAGCTGGGTCCTAAAATTTTTGCATGGTTAATTCCCTAAAACAGAGTAGACCTCATTGCAAAGCTTCAGTTCATTGCAACCCTGGACTGCATTACTGCAAGTTAGACAGAAATCTTCTGGTCTTCTCTGCACTGGTCAATGGGCAGCTGAAGATGTGGGCCAGCTCGACATCAGCTAAACAGGGAAAAATTGGATTGCTGGTAGACGTAAAATCCATAGTCAGGGAGTAGAGACTGAATCACAGGCCTAGAGAAAAGTGAAGACTGGTAGTCTTTGGGTTTGCAAAAGCTGCTGCAAAAGGAGTGGGAATAAACAGTTCTCCTTACCCGCTGAGAGCAGGAGGAGGAAAAGCGGCTTTGAAGGTTCTGTCATTTGTGAAAGTTTTAGATGATTTAATTGTGGACTTAAATTTTTGAAAAATATTTGTTTTCTCTTTTAGGTTCTTCCTGGAATCATCTCTTTAAACTAATGAGACATTTAAGCTAGACATTAGGAAGCATTTTGTAATGATGATGATGACTACATCCCGTCACACATCGCTACAAAGGTTAGGCGAGTCAGCAAACGTCTGCTGGGAGCGCGCTGGGCATTGCTGACCCCGCCGTGGCGTGGGGGAGGCAGGGGATGACCTCAGCAAGCCCCAGTCCGTCCTGTTTCCTATCACTCCAGCAAGGCTGAAGATTTACTTTCACCCTGAAGGTAATCAGTCAGTCGTGATTTTGACCTACAGTTTAATGTGCTCTCTTGCTATAGTTACAGACATCCTCCTTCTGGTTATGCTCCCTGCTGCGACTAATGGCATCTTTGCAGTTAAAGAGGTGGTTTTTAAAGAAAAACATCCAAGTGTCAGTGCTGTTACTGAGTTTACAGTTTTAGCAAAAACAATGGCACAGCAATCCCTGCTATGGCCTATGAACTCGACACTTTTTGGGTGCAAATGTGTACGTGTGTATTTATACACCTTTCTCAAAATCCCTAAACACATAGGAAGCAATTAATTTTTCTGTTATTGTTTATGCAATGGATCATCGGTCTCAGTATTCACTATTGACAGTGAAGTATGTTTAAAGTTCATTTACTGCACTCATACAAAATATTCTTGATTGGCCACAGTTTTTTGAAAACTGAATTATTTTGCACAAATGCAAACAATAATGGAAACCAGATTGCAAAGAATCAGGAACTGAAAACCACACAAGATACCAAGATACTAAGCAAGCTTTACAAATAGGATCTTTCCAGTGTGGTTTTCTGGAAGATGTTTAAGGGTGATACGAGGAACCATTTCTTAAAGATAAAACCATATGGATTTTAAAGGTATTTTGCAAAATACCTCAACCATTAATAAATATTCCTTTTGAAAACACTGCAATGTAGTTCTCCAAACTGAAGAACAGGTTTGTAGATTAAATGATGAGACTACTTTGAATAAATTCAATTGATTTTGTGTGTCTGTGTGTATGCTGAAGAAAAATTTTGGAAAATTCTACATTTGTTTAAATCTCCTTCCCTTGTCTTTGCTTTCCAAATAGGTTCCCTAAATCTGTTCACCTCTAAGCCCAATTAAATTCAGGGGCAGCAATTACAAAAGCTAATGCTACTTGACCAAAATTTCTACTCTTGTATGGCAACAAAATCAGCAGACAGTAGTTCAAGATTTGCTTTTCTTTGCTAGGTAAGACTGCAGATGTCATCTGGATGCTAATTGGAGTCATTGTACAATCGTGTTAGATGCCCTGTTCTCATTCAATATTGTGGTAGGTAACATAGTACCTGTGTTCTTCAAGAAAAGATCAATGACACAAAGGTAGTTTCCTGCTGCAGGGAGAAACCAGACAATTAGAAAATCACTATTTGTATTCAATCTCTGTTTACACTGGTTGACCACATCTCTTGCAAGCACGCATTTCTCTCTAGCTTCAGAAATACACAAATATATCAGCACCAGAAGTCTCCTCTCGTTTTACTTTGCAATTCAGGAATGCTTTATTAATCAACGCAAGATGCATTCATTGAACTGGATTAATCCTGCATAAGTAATTTTGAAATTTCCTGCTGAAGTTATTTTTCATTTCTGGGAACAAATCATTTATTTGGATTTTCATATATCAGGATCACAGAGATTTGCCACAGTCAGATTTTAATTTTAGTTACATCTGAGCTGGCTTATATATTAGGGCACATAGTTTTGCATGAGAGCATCTTCTAAAATCTGTAATTGGTGTGGAACACTGACATGCACAGAATACATCTGACAAGGTCCAGAGAGTTAGGTTCAGTTTCGCTGATCAACATCTATGCTGCAGATTAACTGAATCTTTTATGGCATTACAAGCCCTCCAGAATTCATTAGTGTACTTTCCCTTCCCGGTAACCACTCTGACCTCTGGCGCTGCCGGCGTTGCTTCCTTGGTCCGGACCTTAGAGGCTGAAACACCGACTCTTTTCCGCTGCTGCACTAACAACTGAAATGAGACCGTGTATCTTAAAACTGCTCAGGAGTGTGTACGCTGGCAATTACTCTTTTGCCCTCTTGAGCACTGTTTGGGATTTCTGTCTCCTTTGTACCTGGAAAGCTCCATTTAAATTGCAAGCTGAAATATGGTCTGTCCCTTGAAAGCAAGAGAACTAGAGTGCTATAATGGCGAGTGATTATAATACAATACAAACCGGTATCTACAATGAGGTTTGGCGTGGGTTTTTCTCAGAAATTGGCTCACAGATGCAGCTAGTAGAGTAAATCATTGCATTAAAAGTGGGAAAGGGGGACAAACGTGAAGGAAAGCAATGCCAACCTCTGGCAGGTGGGCGCACAGTACTTCTGAAGACAGTGCTATAATCAATGAAAAGCGTATTTCTGAAATGCCATCTTTGCCCTCCTTAAGGGCAAGCATGTGGGCTGGAAGTCAGCAGCAACCCAGCCTTCTTGTGCTTCTGGGGCAGCGGATGGGACCACAGCTCGGGGACAGGGCAACAGCTGCACTCACTGGTCTGCTGTTTTCCAGGCCCAGCTCCACAAAAGTACCTAGGCAAGTTTGTCAGGCTGAGGACCAAGAGGAGAAGATTAATGTTTGTCGGGAGGGACAGCTGAGAAGGAGAACGGAGGAACAGTCCGGGTGTCCAGCTCCCAAAGACGACTCTCACCTGTGAATCAGAAATGGAGAAGATGCTTCCCTCCAGCCCAGTGGGGACTGGGACCTGTGACACTTCTGCTGTCCCTCTGGTTCTCACACCAGCGGAGCTCTCCTCCCTGGCCACAGGTGCTGGCTCTAGTTGGGTGCTTGCCGCAGCCCAGGCACCACAGGGAGCAGCCACTGGGCATCTCCCTCAGGATTTCTGTTGTGCTGAAGTCTGTGCATTGAAAGCTTGAACACGGCAACACCTAACTACGCTGCTGCTTTGATCCTTCTTGATGGCTAGACGACTGTAAATGATTAGCTGAAGAAAATAGGAGTGGTACCATCTCCAAGTGCTTATTTAGTTTCGTGTTTATTTCATGTCCTCTTTTATTGCATTTTCTTGTGTTTCTCTTCTGCTCTTTGTATCACCAATCCTGCCATTTCTTTCCAGGCTTGCTCTAATGTGTGCTCCTCAGAAACCATCTTTGCCTTCCTCATTATTCCAGCCCTTACTTTCTCTGTGCCCTTGATCCACAAGACCTTCCCACTTTCTCTTCTTGCCGGCTCTCATTTTCTATTTTTTCCTTTCATTCTTACCTCTTTGTTCTCACTTTACTCCCTTCCTTTCTAAATCATATCTCTGCCCACTGCTTCCAGCTTCTCCTCTTCTCTCCTCTCCCACATTACTTTAAAAAAATATGCATAAATCTCTCTTCCTTCCTTTCTCTTCTGAAATAAACTCATTTATGAAACAGTCCTATTCATTGTGCTATGTCATCGTAGTTACTGCTGGCTCGCCTTTCCCTTCCTCATAAAAGGTTTGAAAAGGATTGATCCCCTCCCATTAGACCAGACTTTCCTTGTGCTGTCAGCCACTCCCCCAGCACAGCTCACACTTGCTATAGGCACCAGAGTCAGGGACTGCCAAAGGAAGGTTCTGGTCCATGATAAAGGTTGGTAGGCGTGAATAAATAATACATGTAAGTAGTATTGACTTCCTAGTAGTATTCTACTTCCTAGCAAAACCTCTGCCACTACCTTGTCACAGAGTCACAGAATCACAGAACAGTAGGGATTGGAAATGACCTCTGGAGATCATCTAGTCCAACCCCTCTGTTAGAGCAGGATCACATACAGCAGGTTGCACAGGATCACGTCCAGGCAGGTTTTGAGTATCTCCAGAGAAGGAGACTCCACAACCTCTCTGGGCAGCCTGTGCCAGTCTGCCATCCTCAAAGTGAAGAAGTTTTTCCTCATGTTCAAATGGAAGTTCCTGTGCTCCAGTTTGTGCCCATTGCCCCTTGTCCTGTCACTGGGCACCACTGAAAAGAGTCTGACTCCTTTCTCNTAACCTGTACTGCTGCCTGGGGTTATTCCTCCCTAGGTGCAGGACCCCGCATTTGTCCTTGCTGAACCTCATTAAGGTCCTCTCTGCCCAGCTCCCCAGCCTGTCCAGATTTCGCTAAATGGCAGCACAGCCTTCTGGTATGTTGGTTGCTCCTCCCAGTTTTATATCGTCGTGGTTATGTCTTCTTGGCCTGGTAGTACCTCTTGTCCCAACTCCTCTACTGCTCACCTGTGCCAGCACTTCCCCTCCAAGAATGGAAACACCCATAGTTGGAAGGGTCAATCACCACAGGAGGGACACTTTGAAGAGGGAAGAAATTGCCAGAACTAGCATTAAATTTCCCGAAGCAAGACAGCATTTAACCGGGTGGTGTCCTTTCCACTTACCTTACCATGGGATGGAGGAACAAGGCCGAGCAGCGCAAGGCAGAGGTGTTTCACAGGCGTGCGATCGATTGCATTGACAGGCTTCTGCGGTCCATCCCTGCCCGCAGGCACGCAGGTGGGGCTTTCCCTGCTGGAAGCGGAGGACGGACACCCCCGCTCAGGGGAAGACTCTGACTCACTACGTTTACAAGCACTGAGTAATGACACTTGGAGAACAAGGAGGCTGTTATGTACGGCCACAAAATAAAAGAAGTTTACGCATCTACATGATAAAAAAAGTTCCAAAGAATTTAATGTAGATATTATTTATACATACACTTTGTAAGTAGGAATATGGCAGACAGTTGAATTAGTACATAAAGTTTTATTTAAAGTTTCCCCCCTACAAGCAAGCTTCATTTACACAGTCTAGTACTGTACAAAATTTACATTCTTTGTGTGACTTATTCAGTTAGCACTTTCCTTGGTCATGCCTTCCTGAAAGATAGAAAGATTTACATACAGTCCTCATAAATCTTTAAATTATCTTGGTAAAAAAAAGAACCACTTAAAAGGACAACAAATATCCTTTAAAAATGGTACATTTTAGTAGAGACAGGTGACAGTCAGAGTTTAATGGCAGACCTTATCCTGATCTTAAATGTCATTCAAAGTTTCCTCATTTAGTATCTTAACAGTTTCCTTTTTATATATATTTATATTTATATACTTTCAACAGGAAAGGAAAAAAAAGTCATGATTGCACCAAATATATTTTACAAGGGATCCCTTGGATCTGAACAATATAAATAAATACAAAACCAACTAAGATTGCACTATATAGTAGAAATGGATTGAGATTTCAGGATATATACTCCACCTTTATGAGTTCCTTAGTGATGCTCACTGGAAAACTCCCCAACGGCACACTCAAATATTAGCATCTTCAGCTAATTATTTTGTTTAAACAATTTTTTTCCAGGCGTGCAGCTACCTCATCAATTGGGTTATTGCATTTGTATGGTATCAGTCTTTACTGCATTACTCCAATTTTACAACTGTGTAATTCTGCTGCAAGCAAGGGAGTTGCACTGCAATAAAACTGGACTGATGCCAGAGAGAAACAGTCCCATGGTATTTGCTCTCCATTATTTATATTGCTCTCAAGCTTCAATATATAGTGTAATTTCTGTGTACATTTGCCCTCTTTCTATTTTGCAAAGCAAATAATGAATTCTTCCTCCCATCTATTGCCTCTACAGCAGAAACCGACCTCCAGTAGCTGCCTGCTCCCTGCTTAATGCACCAGGCATTAAGTCCTATCGTGAAAGATACATGCAGGCATGAAAATGTAGGATCTGAGTCTCCTTTGCCTTTTATCTGGTGCAGCCAGTTACAGCTAGGCAAATTAAAGGCCAGATTCTTAGCTGACATAAACCAAAGCACATCCCTTGGCTTCAGTGGAGCAATGTCAGTTTATACCAGCAAAGAAGATGGTCCCGAGGGTAATGGATGCAGCACCAGTAAACCACAACGGAAGAATTATGCATATACTTTGCTGAGGTGTAGATGACTATGTTAACTGCAAGGTGGTGAAGAATCAGGCTCAGATTTTGTCACTGCTTTTGTGAAGCCAGGACAGAAAGACAGAAGCTTAAAACACGGACAGCCTGATTTGTGCAAGCAACTGTGAGTTCATATGAAGCGAGTCCTAAATGTTACTGGTCCCATGTGGTAGCATCCTGAACTCGCTTTGCAATGTGTAAATCATTACACAGGCTATAAGGCAGTGGAAAGTATAGCCTCATACTACTTTGGATCAATAGTAAACATTTCACCATCAACCACACAGGAGTATTTTAACTTATAGGTGTCTCTCCAAAATTGTGCATAACCATTTAAGAGTCCAAAGCAATAAATTTATAGTTAAATGCAGGCTTCTTGTCTTTGGAAGCAACTAGCATGGATGCTCCTACCTAACAGGCTAGTGAAAAGTAAGTAAGGATTCTGGTGCTAAGTGGTCATAGAAATAACTTAATTTACAAACCCAGAATTCAAGGTGTAGGACCAAATTTCTCTTGTACTAAGGTAAAAACAGTCATTCCACATGATTTCAGTGAAATGCTTGACTTTACACAAGTGTGATTAGAAGAATTTGATCCTAATCCCTAAGCTGGTATTGCAGGAAGTGCTCTGTAAAGCATGGCTTTCATTGTAGTCTGCTTTCTGCTGCACTTACACATGGGGACTTTGAAGGCAGAGTGTATTTGTTGCCAAGCTGTGCAAAAACCGAGTGATATTTCTTTACCTTTTATAATCTTCCGATGCTGTGTTGCTTGCAGAGCATGTGAAGTAGCTGTAGGTTAGGATTATAGAGGAGGAGACAATTCTGCAATGCAGTGTGAGCTTTTCACTATCTGAATTCTGAAGCATTCATGAAAACAACATCCTCATGACTTCAACACAGATCACATGCAGGTAGATACAATGCACAATACTGATCTTGTCTCTTCAGGCTGTATTTGAACATTTAGCCTTCATTTTGTTTTAAAGTTAAATTTGACGTGAGGAATATCTCTGCAGCAGGAAAAAGTTAAAATCAGTCTGAAATGGCAGTCTGTCAGCATGTAATGTTCGGTGTGTTTTAGCTGCTTGCTTCGTAAGACACCGGCATCTATCTGAGATGGGAGAACACTTGGGTTTTTGTTTTCTTTTAGTTTGCTCCTAAAGCATAAATATGGAATAAGGGGTCAATTATGGTAGCTTTGTTTTAACAGGAATCCTGTTCTAATAAAATATTTACGTCACCCGTCATTATTTTCCCAAATGCAATCAGTGTTCGTGTCAGTGCTCCTTGACTATCATTTGTTGTACGGTACGCAGGCTGGCAGTATGACAGTTGAACAAGCAGGTCCTGCAAGTGGCTCAGCAACATCTCCTTCTAGTTCTGTCCAAGTCCCTTTCTCAGGACTATAGCAAATAGTAGAAGATTTGTAAGCTCCCTGTAATAGAACAAAAAAATCATAGTAAATGTGGCCTAAGTTAAATCCAAGTCACACATCAGCTTTAGAGACCAAAAGCCACTTCTTTTTGGAAATGACTTACAGTTTTGGGCCCTAATTCAGGAGCCCTTCAAGAGGTTTGGTTTTCATATGGGCTGATGCCCAGCCCCTGCAAGCCAGACTCCTTTACAAGCGCCTTATAAGCAGAGCTATGGGCATGCAATCCTGTCACTCACTTTTGTCAAATAACATCTGATTTTTCTATCACTCCATATCAATGAATACAACCTGATAATTCATCTAAATAGAAAAACACAAAGGAGAAAAAATACTCTGTGTTCTCCACAAGTTGAAAATCAAACCAAAACCTGCCCCTGTGGCTACTTCATCCCTCATCTCCTCTCAGTCCCACTTGAGTAATATTCAGACTGGCCACAAGAGCTCCGAAGAAATGGAAGGGTCACTGCAGAAAGCAGGTACACACCATACTCCAGCTGTAGCCTCCTACAAGGTAAATACTGTCGTCGAGGACTGCGCAGCCAGGGCCACTGCGACCCTCCAGAATAGGAGTCTGGAGGATATTCCACTGGTCGCCTTTTGGATCATAGCATTCCACAAGCATTACGTCGAGATGGGAGAAACCTGGATAAGGGTATTGAGAAAGGAGAACGTGCATTAGGAAATACTGTTTTGTTATTTGTTTTACTGTTAAATTTATTAAAATTATGATTATATTATTACAATTATAACATAATTGTTAGTTTCTTCTAGAAAATATTGCCATATACATTTAAGCCATCTGCTGTAATGTTAATGTCATTATTTCAGTTCAAATAAATCTGCTGAAAGCTTTTACCGTTAGTTCTACAGTATTCTACAGATCACAAGTACATATAAAATCTGAACAGATCAGAAAGTAACACTCAGTAATAACCTATCAATGATGAAAGCGGATTCAAGCAATATTCCTCCTCATCTTTCAATGCTAATGTGAGTTTGAACTTGTATGAAAAGACTGTCCTGGCAGTCTTTCTCTAAGGTCAACAGATCTAATCTATTCAAAAGTCAACAGATTAAATCTTGCTCAAAAACCAATGCCTAACAAGTCAAGGTAGACCTCAGACAACTGATGCCACTTGGTTCCAGAGGGACAAGGTGCTTAGGACATGACGTTCAGGACCAGCTTCAATTTTCAAGCTGATTTAAGGTGTACGTTAAGCAACAGAAGGCAACAGAAAAGGTTAACAAAAAAACCCAATGGTGGTCCCATCCTTCCCTGGCAGACTGAAAAAGACTCCATGTGATTACTGTTCTGTAATCACCAAAAGGCAGATGGGTCTCAGCTCAAGACTCTCAAGCTGGGATGTTTAGCATCAATTAAGTGAGCTGAACACAGACATAGAACCCAGGAGTCCTGGTTCCTCCTCCATTATTTAGACATTTCCCTATCTCAAACTACTTTATCAGAGCACTGCAGTAAAATTATGGCTTTCTGAATATGCTGGGATGCTTTACTTGACACTACTGTCTTCTCCATCTAGTTATGATAGAAGAGAAGCTAGACTTTCTGGAAAAGCGCATTTGGTGATATTGGTGCTTCACAATGATGCTGCTTGTATGACTGTTATTTATGTCAGGAAAGAATAGCTGTGATGAAATAATTTTTCGTTGCTGTAAACTTTTCAAGGGGCCATAGAAAGGCCACTGTAGTGAGCCCAGAATCTGCCAAAAGCTCCATAACAAACTGCAGTATGCACATGACTAGCTGTGATGCCGTAAATGCACTCCTGACATTAGTATACAGATCCAGCTTCACAAAGGAGGGCTTTGCCATGGAGCCCTGCTATTCCCACCCAGTTGGAGAATTTGTAACATTTCATCCTCACTTCAGTTCCCTCCCTCCTCCCTTTTCTTGCAATTCCTTCTTCTGTTTCACTGTACAGAAGAAACCAGTTTTCCAAAAAGTCCTTCATCGTGACAGCCTGCGGCTTTCCAGAACCCTGGATGTTAAATACCTCTCACAACAATGAGCAATTCATACATTCAAAGGCACCTAGGGCAACAGTTGTAGAGGCAAAAATGCAACGTTCATCAGAAGTTCCTTCTTTCCCAGAGGATGGTAGGTGAAAACCGGGTGAAGAAAGAAGGAGAAG
Source organism: Aramus guarauna (assembly GCA_013400195.1). Taxonomy (NCBI): domain Eukaryota; kingdom Metazoa; phylum Chordata; class Aves; order Gruiformes; family Aramidae; genus Aramus; species Aramus guarauna. Next base: position 747,415 of record VXBL01007436.1, read on the forward strand.
GCAGGATGGAAACGATTTGAACCTATGCAAACCAAAGCACCTTTTTTGGCTGTAGGAGGGCTGTGACATGTTAACTTTCACTTCAGGAGGAGAAAAAGCCAACACTGTGGAGCTCCGCAACCTCTACAAAATTTGCTGGACCCTATCAAGTCCAGTCCATGAACACCCATCGCAACTGGGGGTGGGAAGTGGAGGCACAGCAGCCCTGCACCTGGCTGCAGGGGTTTACGCACCAGTACTAATTACCAGGGAAAATTTACATCTGAGACTTTGTCCCCTACATACTCCACAGGCATTCGGATCTTCAAAAGCAGCATGTGGTTTCAGAGCCTCAGAGGGACTCGGGTATCCCAGTCACCCAAGGCACATGGCCTGGTGTTACTGGCAGTTAACATCGCTTTTTCTTTTGCATTACCATTTTCTTTTTTGTTGTTGTGAGGCTTTTTTTTTTTTTTAAGCAAGAAAGGAGAAAGAAAAAAAATGTAATATAAACTGTCAAATATTGTCAGGGGACAAAGGAGCAGGAGCTGTGCTTTTTATCTAAGTGGCTGGATTAAGCAGAATCTCTTTAGCAGTAATAGCAACAGCATGTAGGTATTAAGACAAAATACCAGATGCTTAAGCAGTAGTTATTTTAATATGAGACCTTTTCAAAAGATGAAAACAAGAGACCTCTAAAAAGAATTATAATTAACAAGCTACATTTAATACTAAAAAGGGATCTAAAAAGCCTCATCCTAATATTTAATGGCTGGAGGTTGGGGTTTTTTTTCTTCATTAAATCAGGAGCTTGTATTTGTGGGTGGCTCTGAATAAAGCTCTCTCTAACTGCACATTTTGGAAAATGATTTACAGAGGAAAATATTGCTGGTACTTTCGGGTCAAAGAATAATCTGTTTGTTTCATTGAATTCTTGGTAATGACAAATTGTCCATGCCTTTGAGTAATGGAAGCTCCCATTTTTATTATCTAAAGCATTCATTACTCATATATTTAATGTACTGTTATAATTTTAAAATAATTTGCATAAAATGTTTTTAAAATTGCTGGCTCAAGTGTCCTGTTAAATTGTGTTGCCTGGTTTTTAATGTATTTAACAATGACTGTCCAACAAAAATATTCTTTATCAAGAGATGGGGGACACTGAAATGCTTTTTTGTTATTAAAAATGTGACCTTTCAAATGGTTTCCTCCAATTGCATACAGTCGATCATTCATTACAGCCAAAGTGTGGATTGCTCGCTTTGTGTTCATGTCCTGTTTCCGGGCCCAGACGTCCATCACGGGGTCATAGCAGTACAGCCAGGGGACATATTCTCCATTGTGAACACCTCCTGCAAAGTAAATATACTTCTGTTAATTAGCTCTATGGTTTTGGGTTCTGGGAATTTTTTTTTTTTTTTTTGGTGGTGGTTTTGGGTTGATTTTTTGTTATATAGTGGGAATTATAAAAGACACTGGCCTGAAATATATATCTTGCCATTGTGAACGGCTCCTGCATGGGCTGCCAAAGGTTGCGGTAGTGAAGACACGTAACGCCACTCGTTTGTCTCCAGATTGTAGCACTCCACGCTGGACAAGTAGCCAGTTTCGTTTCTCCCACCGATTACGTACAAGTTCTTGTCAAGCCGACAGGCATAGAAACTGGCTCTCCTGGAGGACAGGGCAGAACAAAACAAAACAAGTCAACAACAAACCAATTAGCCGCATCAGCCATGGTTTTTTCCTCTCCAGTTGACTCCTTGAACTAAGACAGCTGCTCCTTCAAATGCTATTTCAGAGAGAAGCGTCCAGGAGCTTCACATGCTTACAGCTACCCTAGAGACAGCGGCTGCTTTGCTAATCAAATACACGCTCCATATCAAACGAATACTTCTTTTTTGGTGTCGAAACAATCAAGCACACATAAATTTGGCATAAAATACCCCTTTTCAAAGCTGTTTGTTGCTTTTTCACACCCGTGAAAGATAAAAAGGCGCTCATTAATGTTTGGGGCATTACCTTGTAAGGGATATAACAACTCAGTAACACAAAGTGAAAAATGAGGTAGATAATGTAACAATAATAAATTATCTTGACATTCACTTTCTTTATGGTCCTTCAAGGGTCATTGTTCCCAATTTACTAAGAGAACCACATCATCAAAATTTGTCTTCAATTATCATTTTTTTCTTCTTTCTGCAGAACTGCAAATAGAACAACTTTCCTTATGCTAGGCACAATATTACATTTCCACCCTTTAACCCAAAAGAGATCTGTCTACATCAAACTAACTCTGAGAAAAGTTTTAGCCACTTGTCCGCTTTCACATGCAACTCAGGTATGCAGGAAAATAATTGATTTTTCTGATCAGGACTGCTAGGCGTATATTAATTCGTCTTCCTAGTGCCTCCAAAATTAACGGTGAGTGTCTGTTGCTGAAGTAAAAATAGAGCAGCAGACAATTTTTAGAGACCCTGTTTGGCATAACCCACTTTCAGGGAAAGCTCCCTGGATTATTCAGCAGAAAAAAGGTTTACTAGGGTAGAGGCCTTGAATTTTAATCTGCAATGATATGAGAAAGAAAATTGCAATAGAGCACAGGTAGGCTAGGATGAAGACCTGTACAAAATATTGAATGACAAGAACTGCCAGTCCCAGACCTCAAATTTTACTCTGAGTGAAACCAGAGTGGCGTGTGAGCCCAGAGACAAGCAGGTGGGTCAGACACGGTGAGGTCTCTGACAGCTCCTGCAAAGCAGGCACTCTGGAGTGTGGCTGCAACTTGCCCAACGCTGCTCCATGGCTGACATAATGCGCTCCGGTTCCTGCCCAGGCAACCAAATTTGAATCCAGAAGCAGCTGCATATTGCACTTCTGAATTGCATGGTAAATGTTAGGGGCTTGATGGGCACCTGCACCATCAAGGGATCGATCCTACAGACCACTGCAAGGCATTCAGGATGAGCGGTGGTCCATGTAGAGAGCACAACACCCTGCACTTAACAGCTCTGTTATGTCCCAACGCCTCCCAAGGCTTCCCTACAGTCACCCTATGGCCAGGTGAGCTAGCAAAGCCTGGTGTGCCGTGTCTGTAACCTGCCATGTAGGTAGGCATGCATTCAAGGAGCATTTCCTTCTGTGAAGGCACGGATAAGATGTCTCTCCTTTATCCAGTTGCCTATTTTCAGAAAATTTGTAATATGCTTTAATATTTTGGAGAAATTTCCCTCTGTGTTAAATGTGGCTGAGACTGGCTGGTGGTTTGTAAGTCAGAGGAGAGGTCAAGCATGAAGATGGAAAGAGCAACCATGGAAAGAGCAGGGCTGGCTAGGCATTCAGGGAGCAGACCTGATGCAACACTGCCTGTTTCTGGCCTTACTTTTTGGATTTGCTGCAGACCTGACATGGTGAGGAGCTGCGTCACTGAGCATCTCCTGTCTACCTCTTTGCTTTCACCTTGCCTGCACATGGGCAACGTGGACAGTGTGGGACAGCAGCCCTTGCTGAGCAGGAACACTGACACAGGGATGGGGCTACCAAAAGAAAAGATGCAAACAGGAGGACAGGAAAGCTGCTAAGTACCGAATTAAATACAACCATTTAATTTATCTGTCAATGGGCAGATAGAAGCTGATGGCATATACTGCTCTGCATGGTTGGGCAGCAAATTGTGCATCTATGTTTTTAGCCTGATTTTCTATGGAAACAAAGCTTATTTGATTTCACTGTACATGCACCCATGTTTGCCTGAGTGTTGTCTCCTCAACAAAAACCTGTTGGCTGATTTCACTCTAATCTGACATAGGGTATCGGTGTTAAGAGGCAATCGTGGGCACACATCCTCTGAACCTCCTGTGTCCAGCAGCCGCAAGGCACAACCCACAGGGTGCCTGTTGTCAATGCTTGGGGTGCTCACGCACCCGCTCATCTGTCCTTGCGCACCTCCTCTGATAAAACCATCAACAAACTGATCTCGCCGTGTTTTTTTTTAGTTCAGGTTTAATAAACAGAGGTAGGTACAACTTGCAGGCATTACTATTTTAACTAGGATTTCACTGACATTATTCTGTACATGTACTCCTGGTTTCATCCACACAGTGTCACTATAAGGAGCAAAAATGAAACTGTCAGCACGCCTCACTCTTCTGCTTGGATGTGAATATTCACTCAGCAGCTTCTGTCACAAATATTTTAAGCTTTTTGGTTTTTTACTTTTCAATGATAGGGTATGTAAGGGACATACATACATACATACATACATAACATGCTGTTAAGTGATGACTTCTTAAACTGCTGTAAAATATGAATCAGATTAAAATATAATACAGTAACCTTTGCACAACTTTCCCCACAAAACTGGGAAGACACTACCCATTCTGATCAGATAACTGGAATACACTTCATGATCTGAATATGGACAGTAAGACAATTATTTTGTGGTTTTCTTCAGGATTTGCAAGTACTCAACGTTCACTGGTCTCTGAAATGCTTTTCCTTCACATCACTCAATAATCAACCCAACTAACTTCTTGTAAGTACACACACATAAAGGGGAAGAATTTCTTTCTGATTTTCGCAGATGATGAATTTATGCCCTCAAACAAGAAATACAACTGCCAGTCTGAGTTTTAAAACTACCAATGCTATTACTGATAAACGCAATATCTGGACCTGATTTCAGAGTCAGTTTTAGAGTGCATGCTTTGCTTTTTAAAAGCAAAAGTCATCTTAGTAAAGGTTAACATTACTCTTATTAAAGTCGAAGACTAAAATAAAAAGTGAAATTGTTTTATCTCTTTTTCTGCAGCTTCTTTTCTCAGTTCACTCGGCCTCAGTGAGGACACTGACCTGCTCACTTCCACTTGTGCTTCTTCAGGCCCTGGTACAACACCGTGGGTTTTGCTAGTCTTTAAACAAAAAAAATTAACTCAGAATGTAAGAAAAAAGATGTTTTAAATGTTATTATGTTCCACACACCTCGTCCAGCTCTGGGCTGAGCTGGCAAGATGCAACAGTATTGACTGAGGTGTCCAGCTGAGGCTCATGCCACAAGTTCAGATAGGTCTGCCACAAAGACCACTCCTTCACAAGGCGCATCAATTTAACTGAACTGCTCTCCAAAAAGCATCCCACTGTTACTGCATCATCAGGCAGATGTGTATTTCAAAAGCTGATGAGTCATTTGCTGCTTCTCTAAACAACGCATGCCTGAAAATAGTACATACTTTTCAAAAGCATGCATTTTTGAGACATTCTTCAAATGAAAAGAAACCAAACTTGGCTTTAAAGAAAATACACTGACAGCTCTGAATTCATAACGGGATTAGACTTTTCTTTATAGCTCATACAGTAAAATCAATCAGATATGGATTTTAGCATATGAGATAAAAGTTTACTCATCAAATATTTCATACAGATTTTCAACTTGAGAATATACCGCCTGTGAATGAGACCCATGTTTACCTGGCAGTCATTTCAAAGGAGCTATTATAGTCTATCCAGCCAATTATTCTCAGACTAAAATTCCTAAGTAGGTTTTGACTTGATGGACCATAATGACTCAGAAAACCCCATTAAACAGTCTGTCTTGTCAATGGTGCCTGCATTATGCCAGCAGAGACAGGGTGTGACCCTGTGCTCCTAGGGGGAAAAAATGGCCTGTTGACTTTAAAGGGAACTCTATCTGACTAAAGGACCTGGGAAAGGAGACTGCATAAAAGCTCTCTCTTGTTTGTATGATCTTCTAAAATCTGGGCCAGACCCCACCTCTAGAGGCTGCAACAATTCTGATGAAGTCATTAGGGATCAGCAAATACACCATTAAAAACACTTTAGAAAGTAATTTGAATATCCCTTTTTTCCAACAATAGCCCCAATGCTTAGGAGTCTTTATAGAAAAATAGCGGGCAAGCCTATGAGCTATGTATCCTGATCAAAAGAGGTGACAATTAACATTGTCATAGTAAAGCCCCTTGCAGAAGGAACTATGTATGAGTGGACCATTATATTTAAATAACACTGTAAAGCGCCTAGATGCTAACACATTACATCTTATTATTGGGCAGCTGCTAAGGAATCACAATGCGTAGCAGAGTTTCTAACTCTCGGCTGAAGACGGCAGCTTCCATCAGAGCACGAGGCAAGTCATATTCAGCACCTGTGATTATAAACTGATTTTCCAGTGAAACACAACTGGCTACTGTGGAGGTGGAAAAACTCCTACTATCTCCTTTCCCCAACCCTCAACTACCTACTTTTGCCTTCTGAGGCAGAAGTTGCGTATTTCTGTGCATCTAGTAATACATGTCTTGAATCACAAGGCTGCACTGAGTTCAATATATTTACGACTGCCAGACACCTGAACGCTGGGGGGAGCAAACAAAAAAAGAGCTATAATACTGACAGCACAGGGAGTAAGAAAAGTGTCTCAGAAAGGTGGTCTGAGATCTCTTATACGTTAGACCCATGAGAAGATGGGTGTTGAACTGAAGGATGGACATTGAATGCTCTTTCAAAACCCAACATTATAACTTTGGATATTCTGCCTTTGAGATCCCTCTTAGGAAACATGCATCAATCAGTTCAGTTTGGGGGACTTTTTATCTGCCAAGGTAGGATTTGGGATCCAGAGTTAAGTTTACGTCAACTTTACCAGTCATTGCTCAAGTCTACATGCACCTCTGCTCTTTGGTACACATTTAAGATTAAAATATATGCTATTCTGATATGCATTAGCTGACAGCAACTTCACTCAAAGACCACCTAGGATTAAGAGTCCTTTGACAAGGTGAGTCATGTTGAGGAGAGGTCTTCATGGCTGGCATGGTGAAACAAGATAGGGTCAACACATGAAGGCTTCAGTTCCCTATATGGTATCTGACTATACTGCCTACTTGCTGCCAACTCATCATGACGCTTCAGTCAGGGAACATGACAGGACACTATGAAGACTTCAGAAAAATCCTTCAGACTGTACTCAGGCAACCAGTAACTGCACAAAGTCCATGGTTATGTTGCATGAGCTAGCACTGCAGGATTTGTCATCAGGAGTTCTGAGTTTGGAAAGTTTAAAAAAATTAGGAGACAAATGTGACACAACTGCATGGTGCAGTTTTTATCTCAGTATTTTCAATGCTTCTGTAGGCCTCCTTACTCCCAGAACTAAGACAAACTTCAGCTGCTCGTAGGACGATAAAACATATATTGAACAACACGTAGTAGTAGGTTTTTACCTCTCTTGCATGGGTGGAAGTTGTATCCAGCTGTTAAACCTGGGATCGTATCGGCTAACAAAGTTTGTACTGTGTTTCCCTGTAAAGATAGATTATTTTGACACTCAGCTGTTTGTTTCATGTATTTAACATCATGATTGTAATATATATTACATATACTTCACAAGTTGACAGCTTTTATGAAGGGTTCCCCCTTTTACAACAATGTATGATTACACTATGTGTACAGTAATAATTCAACAAATGGGGCACTGCAAGGTTTGAATTAGCAATTGTTAGCAGTAAAAGCAGATAAGAGATTATTCTTGCTCTCTGTAATAAGATCTTGAAAATGAGTATTTAAATTTACTTATAGATGCTGTGGTACTTTCACAGCCACAATAAATCACAACACTAAACAAAATTACTGCCCAAAAGAGGGCATCCCCATGGTATTTTTACGACTGGAGTATTTTGTGTCAGGTTAAAAAAAGGGAGAACATGTGTTTTTCTTTCTCCTCACATCATCTCTATGTGGAACATGATAAAAAAAACTTGTGCAAATAACCAGGAGCTGCATAAGCCATCAGCATGGGGTATGCAGTGTTTGCACTAGATGGTTTATTCTACCATGTACTTTCAGTGTTAAGTTAGAAGGAATTACACATGTGCATCGAAGAGGGAACACACTCTTGGAGTTTTATTCCAAGTGTGTTAGCTAAAATATGAAACATGAGCAACATACACCAGCTAACTAGCTTATCCCTGCTGTCAAGCCCAAGAACTGTATTCATGTCTTCACAATATTAAGATTTCACCTTATTTTACATGCAGATTGACATCAAAGCAAGAAAACTGAAGCAAGAGAGTGTATGGCAATTTCCTGTAACACCTGAGACTTCAACAGATAAGGATCTCAGAAACAGAAACCTTTGTTTATGTATGTGTGACTAAAAAATTGAATTAGAGGCTTCACAGGCCAGCAGAATAACCCAACTGCATATGTCACAGTTCTATAAATGGTCACTGGGTATTCTACAAGGTGAATATTTTTGCATCGGAAAAGCCTCTGTAGGATTGGCTCGCTTTGCTTGTTTCATTCCACACTTACTTCAGCATGTGTAAACAGACCATCAAGACTGTAGAGAAGAATATCGACACAGTTAGAATTTATATTCATGGTAATTTAAGATCATGTTCTACAACGAAACAGAGAAAGAATCCATGTTGACCACTCCATCTGGAAGCAAACTCATTCCCTCGCTGTGTATAAGCCTGTCCTATATGAGAAGGGTAAAGCAGAAGACTGATGAATAATGCAGCATTTCCCTTCAAATCCAATGTGGTGCCCAACAAGGACCAAAGCCCTTTATGCTGAGCACCACTCAAACACATCTCAAGACATAGGGTGAGATCCCCATACACTGAGGGCAACCGGTCATTTCGCCACTGGATTTAGCGAAGCGAGGCTTTGCTCTTGGTCCCTACCTGAATTCCTTTAGTCTATACAGACAATTTAGAAAAAAAGGCATTGAGAGATATAGATTCAATAAACAGAAACAGCAGGTATCTTACTGGCTCTCGGTCTCACTATTTAGGACATTTATCAATCTATTTCTATTTCAAAAAACAGGATTTCAAAACAATAGAAGTATTGATCATAAGTTTGGACTTCTAGTAGGAGGTTTTAATGCTGCCGTATTCACTACATCTTTCAGAGTTACTGGGGACTTCAGTGGTCACTGGTTATACAGCAGCTTTTGAATTGTTGTCGTACAAATCTATGATTTGGGCACCTTGGCCTCCTAACATAATATGTGTCATACACATATTCACTACAAATACCACGTACACAGAAATTGTATAGTTCAAGGTAGAAAGAGAAGGGTTTAGCGAGTCTAGAGTGAGAATACAGGATACAAATCTGGTCATTTCACAGGAAGGGAGATGAAATCAAACTAGAACAGGCACAAAGAAGAGCTACTATGGTGACAGGACAAGTTTACCTTATGGCAGGAGACAAAGCACTTGGCTTGTTTCACCTAGGGTAACAAAAGCTGAAAGGGGATAGGTCTGTAATACGTCAGAGGACCAAATCTCCAGGAAGGGAAATATCTATTAAGCTAAAGGCCAAGTTTGGCATGAGAACAAGGTGATTTAGGCACTCAAAGAATACATTTTACTGGAAATTAGAATAAGGCTCCTAGTCATTGAGAGCAATTGGATTCTGTAACAGCTTTCCAACAGGAGTAGCAGGGGCTAAAAATCCAACTGCTTTTCAAATGGAGCTTAAAAACTTACAAAATAGGACTATATGATGCCTGCGATGGCAGGAAAAGGACTTGATGACCCACTTAAGCTGCCTGGTGTAACTGGTTTGACTCCAGTTTAATTTTGGACTTCAGTCTGACAAAGGACAGTATCTATTATTTTGCCATGCTCATCCGTCAGGCGGTTACACATTAGGAAGCACCTGTCAGAACACAGAAACTGTGACAAGTGATCAGAAATCAGGATTAGCAAATCAGGATGTTGGGACAAAAGGAGGCAGATGCTGCTCTCTGCTCTCTACAGGAAGGTCTCTGCAGCCATGCCAAAAGGTGAAGGATTCTGAAGTTTATGAAGGTTGGTCTTAAATCCATGCCTGTGTTCTGCAACCTGCTCTCATCAGTGTTTACTCGTGCGGGGATCCCTTGTGACTGGAAAGGCATAGCCATAGGAGGATGTAAAAAAGTGAGAAAAAATGTCTCCCTTGCTCTCTAGGTTGTCAGGAAGTCCAGGAGCAGCATGGAGGGAGCATGGGCACTCCATGGGTTCCACCCAGCTTCTCAAGCATCTGCCAGGCTGCTAGCTAAAGAAATGTATGGTGCTCCTTCCATTGCTCCCATCTCAAGGATAATTCTGTCCACTGGAAAAACACCTGGCACATTCTCATTCAAATCCAAAGCTTTGTAATGCTCTGGCAAGACAGTTTCAGCTAGGTCCATCTGAAGCCCCTTCTGTGCTATGAGGATAGTAGACAATACATAAATTCAAGCAGGTAAGTGTGAGCAGTTCCCATGTAGCTGCACAATTAGAGCAAATCGGTTCCAAGAAAGAAATAGCCCAGCAATAGCACAGGATGTAGTTTATGATTTCAGGTCCACTTTTTGTGACGAGTAAGATTCATTTCTCTTGGGGAAAATTCGTAAAGAGAACAGTATCAGCAATGCTCCTACCTCTTTTATTCCAATCTTCTCTACAGAAGAATCACAGCACTGGTGTTCACAGAACAAGAAAGCTGTTAGACATCTTCAGCAACATCTTCAGCTCAGGAGTTGATCTAGGCAACCTTAGACCTAAGGTGCTATCCGTCTCATGAACAGTTGTGCTCAACTCCTATCTCAGGTGCGGAAGATGTAACCCTTCTAACATCTCTCCACCGCTTTGCGACTCAGTTTCCACATCTTTAAATTGTGGGTAATTATACTTCTTTTCTTTTATCCTTTATGTGACATGGCCATTTAATTATAAACTGTCTGGAACAAGGTCTGCCTCTTATTATCCATATGCCTACCACCAAGCACAACAGGGGCCCTCAGTTGTTGGATGTGGCTGATGCTCTTCATAATAATTGTCATTAACGATACCACGCTATCTCCTGTTTAATATAGAGGAGATTCAACAATAGAACTGAAGGGCTTTCCTCCTAAGACATTTAGTGATATTTTTAACTACACCGGAAATATGCTTATAGGGTGGACTGGATTGTTTGTCTCAGGTTTTAGGAAGTGAACAGATGTAACAATTTTCTATAATTTGGTTTAGTGCAGATGCTGAAATGGGGCATTCACAATAAAATATATGCAGTATATGTAATTTCAGCTGGATCCTCTGGTGTTTTAAAGTAAAAATGTGTACCTGCAAGCTGTTTTATGGTTTCTCAGTCATAATTATCTCTGTTACACAGACTGCTACAACTACAACTCTTTCTTCGTGTGCAAGCTTTTTAACAATGTCTTGACAATTTTGTGAATTTCGCAAGGCATGGTATTCTCCTTTTGCTTTGCTCAGAAGCCTGTTAAATTGTTTAATTTCTCTTTGCGGTAAATTTATGAAGTAATCAAATCAAAGAAGGTAGCAGCAGATAATCTATATGAGAAGCTCTTGCACAAGACTAAAAAAAGGACCAGTTTAAGAATCTCAGAGTCTAGATAATTAACACATTAACAACTTTAGCTGCGAGTATCTGGTTTGACAATAGAAAAGAAGCATTCATCTACTGCAATTGCATTATTATATTATGACTGGAAGGAGACTGGAAATGAAGGTTAAAATTCTTAACAGCTGCTGCCTGGTGCATGCACTTGAAAGAGTCTGTTCTGCTGCCTGTGGCATTTCTCAAGGGATGTGGGAGCTGATGAATGACGGAGATGCTAATGCTGAAGTACCAGATATTTATTACATCAATATCTAAAAGTAGCCTTTACTTGGTTCAACAATTAGGCTGAGGGTCCTCAAAATACCTTGCTAATGGCTACATAAGCTGACCTGACGGACAGACAGATATAGGAAGGCAAATGCTGCCTGTGCCTTTTAATATTCTATACATACCATTAGGATTCCATTGGTCTTCTCCTCCCAGCACAAACAAGAAGTTTTCCACTTCCACGACACAGTGATGGGCACTGTTATATGGCATAACTGCAAGTAAAGCAAGAATTCTTTGTCAGCTCAGGGCACTGTTTCCATCATATATTTTCAAAGGTACAAAATACAACACTGGGATTAAATCTGTGCGAAATAATAGGGGAATGCATCACCCCAAGCATCACGTCCACTGAATTAGCAGCAGACAAAGCCACTTATTAGTAATCTTATGTTATTCAATCTTGCAAATAATTAAGGAAAAAAGCTGTAATTCTGGTCCCTCGGCGTCCCTCCACCTGCCCAACTGCTGCATATGCTGCTCTAAAAACAACTTGTAAAAAGGGGTGAAGTTGCCTGATATTTCCTTGAAAATAAGCAGATGCTAGGAATCCTAGTATGCTAGGAAACATTAAAAAAACCTCAGCCCAGCTTTGTTCTGCTGGTAATGTTTCCACAAGAAGAGTCAGTGTGTTCAGTAGCTTTCTATTACACAGCAATGAACAAGCTGCATTTCCATACAGTTTTAAGTTTTTAAATTAAGGTCCTGCTGATTTAATGCCTTTTCCAAATGTATACGCTTAATTTCCTGTACAATGTCATTAGCAGCACAACCGCACATTTTCTATTCATCTAATCAGGAAGCCCTTTGTTAACAAAGATCAAAACAGTGGCATTAGGCTTGCAACATCCCTTTTTTTTTGGAGGTGTTGGCATTACTGTGGACCAACTACAGTCGCAATAATCAATTTTTTTAAATTTACATTTTCCACTGCAAGTACTAAGACACAGAAACAAGGGCTTATATATACATAATATGTACATATTATTGTGGTGTGTCATGCAGCACTATTGTGATCTTATATGGTAAATGTAAACTTACATAGCATTAGTTATCATATCACATAGAGTAGTTTTGGCCCAGTGACACCAGTAGGAAAAATGATGTCCTTGTTCTGCTCATCATATGGGCACCTTAAATCTAGGTGAGGACAAATGGGGAGGTGATGTGCATGTACAGGCAGGGAACTTATTGCTTGACACGGATCAACAGAGCACTTAGGAAACCAGTGCAGTGGGAAATCAATATGACTCAGGGCCAGCTCTTACTTTGTGCTCTTTTGCCAATGCCAAAAAAAAAAAAAAANTATCTCACACTTGGATTATTTTGGGTGATATATCTCTCATTTCATTTGTTTTATTATCTTTTATTTTTCTCAGAATGCAGTTGTGCAGTATAGCATATGCAAATAATAATAAGGAGAAATACGCACAGCTTTGTTATTTAGGACACATTTTCTTAAAGATCAAGTGGGCTCATTTAAGCTTCTTACTGAAGTTTTTGCCAAGGCAATGATGAATAAGTAAGGTACGTTTTTAGTTTCTAGTAAAGGTCGAATATAATTTTCATAGTCTGTGCTCTTACAAGCCATGTAAGTGAAGCAATTCTTAAATTGGGCAGCCAGGTACAGTGAAAGTTCATTAATTAAGGTTATTTGTTACTTGTACACTTTATATAACTGGGAAGTAATCCTATACTAGGCACTGCATAAGATTTTATACTACTTATAGATTCCTACAGTGGGATGAAAGAATGAAAAAGATTTTTGTTATGTTCTTAGCCTCCGTGTTGTATTTATCCCATTCTATAATCTCAGACATTTTCCCATTTTAAAGTCTTCTCTCTCTAAAACCCAGTACTTCCCTTGATTTTGCAGATGTTTCTACTACAGAAGGAATTTGGGTCTCTCACAGGAAATTTGGTGTCTTCCTCAGATGCTTTGTGGGACTCCTCCTCTCAGGAAGAGACTCCCCAGGATCAGGCTGCAGGGGCCTCAATTCTTACCTAATCCAAAGCTCTGTGATGGTTCCCAATTAGGTCCAAGCCAGTGGTTGTACCCTCAACCAGGCTCTTCCGTTGGTCTATCCGGAGAGATCCAGCATTTATCAAAAGAACTGTCTGCAGGCAGCACACATGCGTATTTTTCACATGTTGTATTTTCGTTTTTGTAAGCACTTTTGTTTACTTATCCTCCATATTGATACAAACAGGGCCAGTAGAGGAAGAAATTATATTTTAAGCTTTTCTGCTGTTCCCATGCATATAAACTATGCAAAAAGACTCCCACACTTATGACGATAATTAAACCTTGAAAACTAAGGGCTTAATCCTGGCTCCTACTTAACTTGATGGCAACATTCCCACTGATAGGGGATTGGACCCAAATGACCCGAACTACCACCCGTAACTCACGGGAAAGCTAAAGGGAATCTTGCCTTAGAAAGGAGGGTAGCGTTTGGGCCTTGGAAGGAAAGGTGACTGCAATAAAACACTGCAGACCTTTAGTATGACCTTTGTTTTTCACAGAGCTTTGGGGAAAACTCTGCTCTCGGTCTCATGAATCTGCCCACGGGGCTGGAGGGAGCTGGAGAAAACAGGGAGGACAGAGCAATACTGTGGACGTCTAAGAGGGAGAGAGTTTTGGCACTGAAACTGTGAAATTACCAACTTTGCAGTCTTTCTCCCTGACCATATTCAGGGTCCCTCAGAACCATGAGTTATGCACAGATATCAAAACTCTGGGAATGAACATTTTTTTTTTCCCTGCTACAAAACATGCCTTGAAAGTACCAGAAAACTCATGCTGTAAACAGTAATTCCTTACGAAGACCCACCCGTATTGGACCTAACTTTTCATAGATATAGTTAAAATTACATGGCAATGAGCATGCTAAATCCAGCCTCTAGCAGGAAAAATCTTCTCAAACTCACTACGCTTGCCAGGGTGTAACAGGAAGAATTTGGCCCATCACACAGTCTGGCCAGGCTGCTGCTTTCATTAATTTTATACGCGCCTTTGTCTGCTGTTTTGCTTTAATAATGCAAAAATCCCATCTTCTCATTTTTCGATTTCAACTCAGTGGAACACCTGCCTGCCCCACAAAAAGGGTATTTGAAGAGAAGTTTGTACGCCACGCTCAAACACAGCCCGGTGTGAGTTTTTAGCGTGTCAGTCAGTGAGTTAGAGGGAAAGGGTAAGGAGAAGCTAATCAGGATGAAATGAGATTAAAGGCTGTCTAATTTTACAGCAACTGTGATCCATCAGCCACTGTGAAAGTGACAGTGGAAATGAATGATGGAGACAGACAGGTGGGGCTGTACATTTCACTGATTTATCCTCAAATGCACTGGGCCTTATTTTATTGAGTGAACATGACCGCATTTATCATGACTGTCATCTAAACCCACTTCCCTCCATTTAAAAAGGTCACTTTACTAGGAGGGAGTAGGATAGAGGCACTTTCAAAACAGATTTAAAATTTAATAACACATGTTTATAAAACCCTGTGCAAGAATTCTCAACTTTATTAAAGACCAATTTACAAGGAAGGAGAAAAGACTATTAAAAAGAGGAGAAGATGAAAAAAAGCCATGGTCATCTGAGAAACATGCTTAGCTACCAAGGTGATAGGTGCCAGAGAATTATGTGAGACAGACGGACATAAACAGATCAGTTGGAGTGGGTAGAAAGCACCTCCTCAGCCCCCCTTCCCAAAGCTCAGGAGGCCCACGGTTAACAAACTTGTGCTTTCCTGGACCAAGAGCAAGAACAAGTCCACGCAGCCCTACAGAAGACATCGCCCCCACCAGCCCCCTTCCCATGCAATTCATCTATGATTGGTAGCAGACCCTCGATAAGGTGGGAGGCAGTCAGAGGTACAGATAGGTAACATGCAGAGCTTTCAAGGTCAAAACCAAATGGGTGATTTATACTTGAGAATGATCTGGAGGGCAGTAGAGTCTGAGACTGCAGTGGTGTTTGCTAAGCAATACTTCACTACACAAACATCAGTGACATTGTGCAGGAGGTGACACTCGTGGATGTTCTTCAGACGCAGAGGCAGGTGAAGACATAGGAGCACTCTGCACATCAGGATAGCTGTCCCAGGCAAAAACTCCTCACATATGACAAAACTTAGTCAACGAAAGGCACCAGATAATGTTCTGGGACCTACTTTCAATAACCTACTTTCAATACAGCTTATAGCCAAATGCTCATGAAACCAAACACTCTCAGCCATAATGGCTATGAGGTCAGCTAGATGCAATGATGCTCCAAAGGCACCTCCAGCTTTTGTATGGGGGTGACAGTGACACATCTCATTCACCTAAGAAACAATAACATGTGCTGTTCATCTTACCCAGTTTTGCTTCATTTCTGCATTTAGGAAACAGCATCTGGTTGTTCTCCATACATTAATCAAGGAGTCATCAGTTCCTCCTTCTCCTTACAACCCACCTTACCCTGTCTATCATCACTTCAACACTAACTAGCAGAGAAGAAGGAGGAACAGGAATGACATTTCTCAAGACAGAAGGAGGGATGAGCTCTGGTCCCAGGAGATCTGAAAGCTGTGATACAGCTGATAGCCATTCCCCTGCTCTGCTAAAAGCTCCTTTCAGAAACTGCACTTTATTCTTCTACTCAAAGTTGTTAAAAAAAAAAAAAAATCCATAGATTTTTCACTGCCTTGAACCATTCAGTTGCTTGGGATACAGGAGGTACCGTGAGGAAAGACAAGAAATCTCTTCCTCAGCTACTGCGTAGCTTGAGCATAGCCCCTTCAAGACTCAGTACACACCAAGAAGTCACGCTTATCATCTCTAATGACCTGTGCAGATGACGCAAGAGTGTGTTTCCAGAACCAGGATGTCATTACCAGAAGACATATGGAGTCAATAATGACCTTCCACAATATTAACAGCCTAACCTGTTGGCTGCATAATATTCAACTGCTCCTACCTGAAAACTGGTTATTTCCATGGCTCTCTGGAGGGCACAGTAACATGAGAAGATGTTTCTTTAGTACAGAAGGCACCAGCAAACTCACTTTGGGAGACTGTGATTTGCTCATAGCAGAGAGACACAATATTCATTTCATTCCCAACCCTCTCCCCAAAACGCTGGCCAGACCACAGATGGTCCAATTATTTCTTGAGAACAGAGTATCAGATACTGTTCACCTTTCTTTGGTTCATACATCATTTGCAGGAAGACTATGCATTTATTACTGAATGTTACTTGTTATTTCTCACCAAGGAGGTTATATAAATAAAAGCTAGGATTCCTCTGTAAATTGTTCACTTCAATTGTTTGTTATTTAATAACTGTGGGGAAAGACTGACCTCAATATGTATGAAATTCTAGCCTCGGTGAACATGGTGGGAGTTCTGCCACTGACTTTAAAGGCATTGGGTTTTCACCCACTGGTATTTTCTGCTCAAAAGATAATGAAACAAAACAGAATAGTCAACAGTAGATGGTAAATACTGCTGTTAACACTCCTATGGCCAAACTACACCCTGCCACCTCAAATTCAAACAAATATGTGGGAAGCATTTTTTCTAGTAAGGCACCAATGCCAATCTTAACTCTGAGCTCAACTCAGTGGGGAAGCCTGGGACCATCCAGCAGCCACCATAACAGAAAATCCTAAGAAGACCAGGCTGAAGCACTCTGCCTCAAAGTCACCTTTGAGAACAAATAACTTGTATAGCTCTGGTCCAGCTGCACCACAGAGAACTCCATCAGCTCAGCTAGAAACTTCAGAACCTGTTCATTCCCCTGCCAGTTTTGTGGCAACTCCATTCAAGCCATCATCACAGATGAGATGGACACAGGCCAGCAGAGTTCATCTGGGACACAGCCCTGACTACAGCTGAGGTCGCACGTAAGCAAATGCAAACTGCCACCCCAAAACTACCCTCAATTCAAGGTAACGTAAGCTCTAAGGAGAAGTTAATCTGAGCAGATGAAATTTTATTTATTAATTTATTTTATTAATTTTATATTAATTAAGGTATTTCACATTGTGAAGATATTTCTTATTAATGAAAATATCACATTTTTCATTCAAATGTCAGGAGTTATTATTTTGATACATTCTCTGGAGTAACACCAGCCAGGCCTGTTCATCAGGGTTCTCAGTTTAATTGTTTTAATGGACTAAATTTTTCATTTGTAAACATCTAAAATAAGACACTTAAATTCATGCTGAAGCCCCAGATCAGGCAAACATAACATCAGGAATACCTGGCATGCTCAGCTCCCCCCTGAAATAAATTGTTTTGA
Source organism: Aramus guarauna (assembly GCA_013400195.1). Lineage (NCBI taxonomy): Eukaryota > Metazoa > Chordata > Aves > Gruiformes > Aramidae > Aramus > Aramus guarauna. The sequence goes on from VXBL01007436.1 coordinate 765,368, forward strand.
AGTTACTTGGATGCAAGCTCTGAGTACAGACCTGCCTACTTCCATGGGTGAAACTCACTCCATGGCAGAAAGTTTTACTGGGTTTTCAGCAACACATATATTTGGATGTTTGTAAGAATAAATTTTACCCACACATGTTCAAAGCTGTGAGCACACATTTAGATTTCATCTCAATAATAAAAGAATAAAGCTGCCTACTTGGATCAACAGTGTTTGGATAAAGTAGGAAAACACTGCATTTCCACCTTAAAAACTGATGTTACTGTACCAAAATCCTGACACAATCCTCCCTGTGCAGTGTACAGCAAACCAACACACACTCTGCTGCGCCCCCCTGCTGCCTCCCCCCTTGGAAATGACTCTGTGCAGCCAAACTGTCGATACATCGTCTGAGAAGCACGCGTAAGTGAATACACCAAACATCTTGGCATGACGTGGAGTAGGGGGATGTAATGCACGGTCCTGTGGGAAGGTTCAAAGCGACAGTTCCTCTGGTTTTGTTCTCCCCTACTTACCCGCCAACCTGCTGAAGGCTGCCCCCGGCCACCCAGATGCCCTAGCGATTCCCACAGATCGTTTATCAGGAGACACTTGTCTACCACCGTGAGTTACGCTATGTTACCTCAGTGATGGTTGCTCCCCAGTAGAATATGCTGTGTACCTACTCAGGCCTGGATTTATGGTCTCTGAAGTAGAGTCCAACATATATTACTGGGGAATGACATCTTGTCACATCGTAACAGTCTCATGATGAAACATTCATGTGTGACATTTTGCACAACAAAATCTCCTCATAGAGGAAATGATGAATAGTCCCTGATGGGAAAAAACCACCACAGAGTTGCCAGAAAGCTCCAGAAAGAAATACTATTGTGTCCCACTGGAGGCTTGCACATCCTCCAACATGGCATCTCAAGGACACACATTCCCTTTTCTAAGAGCCACAGGACAGAAGACTCTGACCAGGAGTGGTGTTAATGGTCAACTGTTTGTGACCAGTTGCCTCCATTCATGGCTCAATTTCTACCTGACCTTGAGATGCACACATTCTCCTGGTCTCCTCTGAAGGTAACCTTCCCAGCTCAGGACAATCACAACCACTTCTTGTGTTTTTCTGGCCAGATCCTGTTGGTGCCACTCAGGGACCCACGTCTATAAAAGAATTCATCACATGCAGCAAGATCTTACTTGGCTTCCACTGCCCCAAAAGTTGATAACACAACCACCAAAGACTGGTTTCTCCAACAGAAACCAGGCAGAAATGTTGCTCTCCTAGACCCTTCCCCACAGATGGACTCCCAAGGAAAGGCAATGGCAGACACACCGACAATTTTCAAATTCAGGGAAGGAAATTTGACCCGGTCAGCAAACCCACATACTTATGTAAAATTGGCACAGATGACTTTTACTTTGTAAATCTATACACAGAAGATGAAATGAGAATGTATACCTGAAAAAAAAATCCATTAATAGATTTGGAATAAATTTATGTTAATTTTCTTCTGCTTTCTATAATAACAGTACTGTTTAATATTTTCAGAAAAACTGCTGTGAAAAATGTGTTGTGATGCCTAATCTTGAAGATCAGAAAAAATCACCCCATATGAACATTCATACCAGAAATTTTGTTCTGTCTCCTCAAAAAATCTTTGTGGATTTAGAAAGCATCCAGTCAGGAAACAGAAGCAAAACCATGTTTCTTAAAATCAAATACAAAGCTGAATATCATACCACAAGTAGCTGCTATTTAAATCAAGTGGTGTCAAAATTCATGGGCTGAACCACGTTCACACAGAATCACAAATAATTCACAAATCACACACTAGCGCGTGGTCATGGACTGCTGACAAACAGGATGAAAGGTCAGGTTAATTTAAATCACTGGCCATGCCAGGGCTGCAGGATTCGACACGTACAGTAGAGTAAATTGAAGTTGTTATGATTAATCACAAATACTTAAAATGCACATAATTAAGTATCCTCAGCTGGCTTGCATTTTTTGATGAAGAAGCTTACAGTATTGTTCATAAAAGTATCATTGTCAGTTAGTTAGGTGAAGAGAAACGAGGACTGAGACTCAGAGTCTGCATGAACGAACCTGGGACTCCCTGTGCCAGTAACTATGGCTGGGACCAGGTTCTGGTGGAGACTGACTTCAAGAAGGGAATGAAACCGGAATGAACAGACAGGGATGGGTCAGGTCAGGTCAGAGGGGATGTGGCAGAAGGGACCAGGACTGGAGGAAGAGATGCCAAAAGCTGCAAACACAGCAGCAAATCCTGGTCCAGAGCCCCAAGTCCCGCACTCTTCACACTCCTCCGCTGCCAGCACTGCTGGGTGGAAATTTGTGCTGTTTACATCCCCTGGTTCAGGGGGTGCATAGCCTCTCCTGTCACTAGCAACTGCCTGAATTCAGGCAGAGATGTGTACAGCAGATCTATAAAGCCAGCCTACATGACACATCGTTTCTCAGCATACCTTGAAAAGGCAATTTCACCTCCAAGTCCATGTAAATATTGAGGAGATGTGGGGCACTCAGAAGTTATGCACTGCCATTATGAGAGGCTACAGTGCACATCTCCTCTGGCACCTCTCTGCTCATTTATGCTGGCATGGTCCTTAAACAAGTAACCGTGACACTTATCAACTGCCCATCTGGGAGAAGGTTCAGTTCCACGAACACCAGGGACCTGCAGAAGCTGCCACTGCAAGCAACATTTCTGCCCTTTCTTGTCCCAGGTCCCACATGCTGCACCATTCCTTGTGACAGCTGATGTGTGCATGCAGTCCAGCAACAAGAAACTACACTATTTTTTTAAGGTGCATTGAATTTAAGCCAGATCTGTTCCCCACTAAGCTTCCCCGTGTGGCCTGACAAATTGGACAAGGGGGCGGTGGAGCAGGACAGCAAGCCCATGAGAAGAAAGGAAGGACTGATGTATCACCAACAGCACCAGCTCATCAGCTTATTATGGTTGTGAAACTACAACCTCAGCACATGATACCAAAGCATTTAAACGGGTCTAACCCAGTGTTGCTGTGGCCCTGCTCCTCTCACATCGCAGGCAATCCAGGTCCCTCTTCATGCCAGCAGTCTCTCCTCAACACTCCTCAGTGAGCCCTTTCAAAGCAATAATCTGGTAGAAAAAAACCAGAAAACAAGAAAGTATATTTTCATTTTGGTTTAATGCCCTGAGCAGGCTCACCCAGGAGTCGAATGAGTTCCAGCACTGACATGAAGGAGACAGGACCATGGGATGGGGTTTGGGTGGAAAGGAACTTAACAGCAACAGCTTCACCTACCATATGGCCACAGCCCCCGTGCAGGGGATGAAGCGGCCCTATGAATGAAACAGGGGACAGTGAACAAGACCTCTGACTGCAAGAGCATCCTTCACTTCTGGATGGTGTTGTAGGGAGAGGCTGGGGGCTGCAGGAGCAGATGGGATTTCTCACAGTGAAGGCAGCTGTGCCCTGAGCTGAAGGACAGGATTCTGCCCCTGCCTTTGCCACATGATTTTACCATGGTGCTAGACAAGTCCCTTAAGCTAATTTTTTCCACTGCTATCGGTTTTCCCTGTTCTGAGAACACTAACTACGTGGGCTTCGTTTTCAGAGAGCCTGCTCTGATCCCAGTGTCTGATACGCAGGAGCACTCTGTGCTCACTGCTGTTCACTGAAGTGCGAGGCACTCTGGAAAGCACGGTCTGAGGGGTCTTGAAATGGACACCCCAAAACAAAGGATATCTTTGACTTCAACTTCCCTGCAGCTCTGTTCTTCATCTGCAAACAGGGAACAGTGACAGCCTATGCTCCTCACAAAGAGGATGGTGAAAAATACCACAACAAATGCCCATGAAGCAGTTGGCCCCTGTTGTTGCGAACACTATGATGGAAACCTTGTGAAAAAAATCTGTTTTCAAAAGATTTTAGTAGCGTGTGACAGAGGGGATCTACTTGCCGAACTACAGAGAAAACAAAATTCTGTGAGGAGAAACTCAGCACCGTCCCTTCTGTGCACTGACATGTGACAAAGACTAGTATGTGATATCATTAGAGATCGTATCTTAATGCTTATGCAAACAGAGGCCGAATTAAGGTTGCAGAAGCAGCTTAATTCTCACATTTCCTAACTCCGGAGGGCTTGGTATCGCTGTCTGTCTAACGCTCTTCTCCAGCTTAGAGCAAGTCCCTGGTGCGTGACCCCCCCCAGGTCTGACAGGCAGCTAACGTCCTCCTCATCCTGCAGCTGCTTCAGCATCTCTGCATCACCCACGTAGGTGCTGTGGAGTCCAAAGCCTACCGAGCCCATGGCAGGAGTTGCAGGAGCCCTCTTCCCCCTCCTCCTCCTCCTCCTCCTCCTCCTGCCGCATTTCCTTCTGGCCGGCAGTTTGAGGCTAAGCCACTAGATGGGGTGCGGCGTGCTCGGCTCCCCCCTCCCCCGGGAGAGGCATTTCAATCATCTTTTGGCTTCAGGTTTTGCAGCCAACCAAAAAACAAAGAGGTGAAACGCAGCACAAAAAAAGACATAGCCAGCTTCCTCCCAAGCAGTTAACTTCTGCTTGTTCCTCGTGTTCGGTGTGAAAGGGAAGAAATGAAACGGAGTACGCAAACCTCAGCGAACGCTCGGCGCATCAATCCTGGCGGATGCTGAGCCCCATCGGCTCCCGTTGCCTGCAATGGGCACGGCGGGTGCTCAGGCTCTGGCACAGTTATCAGTCATACCTGCTTTGCCTCGTCTTGTCTCAGCTCCCCGAACCCAGACTGCGTGAGGATCAGTCAGCGATTTCTCTGGCAGTCCACACACATCTGCTTTTCTACTCCAGGCGCCAGTCCCAGTGAAATATAGCAGGCACAGTTCCCTTCCCCACCAATACGCCGCCAAATCTCTCTCCCTCTCTCTCTTAATAATGATCTGGAAGCTGGGTTAAACGACATGCTCGCTTTTGACAAAGAGCGTGCTTCCTCATTACAGGGGTAAGGAAGGGGAAAGAGGATGTGAGGAAACTGCGATGCAAAACAATCATCTACAGAATTAAAGGAAAAAAAAGAACCCTTTCTAAAATAGTCAGTCCTTTCCAATGGAAACACGGTGCCTTACCCAAGGTTAATTCCAAACTGAACTGCATAAAGGTGGCTGGATTATAGCTCTCTTCTCATCTTCCTAAAGAACGATTTTTTTGGGAAGGCACACAGAAGCTGAAGCATGCCTACTCCATCAGGAAGGTGGGAAGGAACTGGTATTTACCTGCATACGCACCACTGCTGAATGACACCTTCTCTCACTCTTTCCCAACTGCTTACAGGAAGAACTGTCCCTCTCAAGGCATCATGCATCCCATTAACAGTACCTCTTATTAAACCTGTACATAAAATACAGCCAAGCACTCCTTCCCAACATCCAGCTTCTTCCAGCCTCCTACGACAACACAGATATCCTAGATGCCCTATACATCACCTTCTCGTGACCCAGCCTGGCCTTGCAAGCTCCTGCAGACTCCTCTTGTTCTCCATGGCCAAGAGGAGAGCAAAAAGGCAGGATAATTTTGAAGTCAGTCTTTTATTTTTCTTTCCTGGCATGGGTAGAGACAGTCCTCCTCCCACTCAGCAGAGGAAGACTACCTGAGGGCAGCTGCTGGGGATGCTTCTAGCACAGGGCAGCAGTCCTGACAAGGGTAAGCACACTCTCAGTTCTCCTCTTTACCCCAACAACAGGTAAGTTGAATTTTGCAGCCTGTCACAGCCGTTCTTATATCCCTGCTAGGGTCTCCAAAGCAGTCGTCAAAGAGCCACACACCAGTGTACACCCAAGTGGCAATGCAGCACTTGGTCGGGCAGGATTGCATCTCAGCTCTGAACTGGGAGACCAGCACGGGCAGACAGATTTGTGCTGCCCAGCATACTGTCACATACCCTGCAGGTGAAAACTCAACTCAGCCTTCATTCCTGATAAATTTGGATTTTCACAAAGAGAAACAGATGAGAAAAATGTGGCAGAAAAAGATACACAAAGGAAATAAAATTAAAAAGTGCACTTGAATTCTTTTTTTAATTCATTGCAAAAACGCTGACAAAAGGCACAGTGCATCATTACCAGACATTAATAAAGACCGACTCTGTCTGAGGAATTTGCAGTCTTCCTAGAAATTAATAAAGATAGAACATAATCCCAAATGCAGTGCATTTGCTCATATATACTCATATGGACATTGCTGATCCACATCTGGCTAAAAATAAATCTATTTTTACACAAATTAGGTTAGCACTGATACAAACAGTTTTGATTCATATTACAGAACACAAACAGATGATCAACAGAATTGCTTTGGTTTAGCACTGTGCTTGTGAAAGTCACCACTTCTCAGCTGGGCTGCAGTAATTCTAGTCTCTTACAATTAGAAAAAGCTGCTATCTTAACCTACCTTAAAGCACTGATTAGATTGTTTAAAAGAGCACATTTACCTTGCATTTGTAACCATGTAGACTTTCAAATGATAAGTTCTCTGATTTATTTTGTTTTCTAACATAAAGAAGTACTTTTTTGTATTCTGAAATATGTAGAACCTGTGAACAATTACAAAAACCTGTTTGGGACACTTGCTGAGATAGATCCATGTCACTGGAGGTTCACAAATACACTCATTCCTATTGCAGTACCAGGGTGCATAAACATAGTTTTGATAAACATGGATATTGAGCATTTTTTCAAAATCCTGTCTTCAAATCACATTACAAATCTTGTGGGCTTAGTTATTTGCTCCCTACTCTACAGCACAAGTGCTGATAACCCAAAATATTTTCAAAAATTACAATCTAGACCACTAAATCCAAGACACTACATACGCTTGATGCCCCTTCAATTTACTTTCTTCAATTTACTTTCAATTTACTTTTAATTTTCAACCTTAAGATCAAAACCTCCCATTCAAAAACTAATCAGTTGAATCACAAAGCTTTGTCTTAATATACTAAATGTGCAAGATCAGAGATAAAATTGTTGGCAATGCTGCTAATGTAACTCTACAGCAACTTCCCTGAAATAATCAGCATTAGGTATTCAGGCAGACTTTATTTAGACACATGACAAAGGGCAGTATTATTGTTGCTCTCGGAGGGGACAGTCCCAGGGTAGAACTGTGAGTACCGAAATTGTTACAGTATGGTATAGCAATACCTGAACTAATTTCATGCTTCTGACTTAGTCCAAACTGATGTACTCTCAGGTTCTCTTTTGTTTAAAACGTGGCAGGAAACAACACATTACAGAGGCATATAGCAACAAGCAGCAAATGGGTAAGTCTTAATACTTCTTCCCAGCTATTTAGTATCTGTCTGTGGGTTGCTCCAGCGGACAACCACAAATCATTTTTAAGTAGAACAGACACAAAATTCATAACAGATTTCACCCATATATTTCACGGAGTGGTATGGGTTTGGTCCACACAATTCACTTTTCTTACTTCCCGTAGCCCAGACTCTCATTTGCTTGTGCTTTTTTCCTGTGATATTTTTGCACCAGCCTCTGAAGCCCACCAGAACAAATTCCAGCTGCAGACCCAGCTGCCTGCCCCTCCTTGTTGAACTACACACATCCTTCAGTGAACCCAACCAACCAAACCCAGCTACTCCTTCATCCTGCCCAAACCCTCCATGAGGGTTCTTACACCCAGCATTGGTGTGCGCTTGTTGGTCTTCTAGTGCTTTGGTGCTACCCCTACAGCCCTGATACCGTGAAGAAGAGGGTCTCCATCCCTGGCCATGCACCAGCCAGCAGCTCCAGCACCCCGCTGGTACGTAACCCCCACAGCACCCCGCAAAGCCTCTGAGCATCAGGAGAAATGCAGAGCCCTCAAGAACACTTTTTGCAGGTAATTAGTAACTTCAGAAGCAGATGCAAATAACCGTGGTATCGTACAGTTAAATGGCCAGCCCTGGAAGAATTTTTTTTGGTGAAAATCAATAGAAGGTGACAGATTAATAGAAGTTTTCTGTAGAAAAACATTTTCTCCTGAAACAGTGAGTTTAGCATTATTCAAACAAATTCTTCTATTGCTTAAAGATGTATTCATGTTGAACACTACTGTTTTGTACCATGTAAAGCCAGAGGACATTTCTCTAAGGAATCAGTTAGTTTCTCTGAGGACAATGAATTATTTTCCAATATTGAAAGTTTCAAATGAAAGCCCTCAAGCAGCAGAAACTGCTCCAGCTACCCATGGAGGAACCCCTTTCCACAGCAGTCCTGCCTCTCTGAGAGGAGGCTAGGCTGCTAAAATCAAGCAGCTGAAGTGAAGTCAAATCATGGCTTCAGGAAAAAGGGATGCTATACGTCAGGGCTGTATCGCTGTTGTAAATCTTTGCAGTTCAGAAAAATCAAACTTCTGAGCACTGAAATGATAATTTCTTGGAGCTGCGCTAGAGGCAGCCCGAGAGCTGACAGGAGGACGGTGGCTCCAACTTTGCCGGGTGAAACATGTCCCAGTGCAGGAAGCCCCTGAAACATCCTGCACCTGAACGAGACTTAAGGCTTAAGCACTATACAGACCCTTCCATGGGGCACCTCTGCTCTGGATCTATCTTTCTTTCCTGGAGTCGAAGTTAATGGGAGCCAGTAAATGCCCAGCTGATCCCAGCAGTTGTGATTCTGCTGAATAAAACAAAGTTTAAACGAGCTTGTGCAGACATTAGTGGTAATGCAGCTGGGAGACAAGGACTGCGCGAGGACTAGCCAGAAGGCTGAGATTTGGACACCGCAGATCATCCAGCTCTGTGCTACTGGCTGCCACAGTGCTTAAAATAATTGTAGTTCTCTGGAGAGAGTATATAGATAAACTCTGTCCTATGTTAATGCACCGTCATATAGTTATTTACAGGCAGTACTTAGTAAAGTACTTCAGCATGTATTTAAACACACTACTGAACATCAGTCTGATTAATACTTTGCTGAATTAGAGATATGATACGAATACATTTTTCTGCTGTTGTAATTTTTCATTATATACACTTATAAGCTGGTCATAAGGATTTTCTTTCAGTTTTGCATCCAGCAAATGAGTTAATTTGGGAGTCAAATTCTGCCTTAGTTATGCCTGCACAATGCCTTTCACATGCATGAGGGCAGAAGACTGCTCCATGATCTTTAATTGGACGGGTTTTTTGTTGGTCTTTAATGATTCATCTAGGAAAAAAAAAATCTGTTTCTTTCTGATCTGGCAGCTCTTTGACATTTCTTTCACATAATTTCAATCAGGAAAGTATCTTTTATATATGGTATATATGTTTGTTAAGGCTGTGCACATACAGCAGCTGTAATTCCTGACCAGCAAGCAAGCAGCTGCTGGTAAGACTGGAGCCATACACCCTGTTCTTCTGCCTGTAAAACTGGGGGGGGCAGAGGGGCAGAGAGAAGAAACATGGCTCTTACATCACTTATCATGGTAATTCTATTTAAATCTATTTTAATGACTCCTAATAACATAATCTGCCAAGCCTCCCCACCTGAAAGTGATGCAAGAGCATCTCTCAATTTTGCCTTTCCTGCTTAACCAAGGGACGAGCGTTTACCATCTCCTAGTTTCAAGTTTTGGAGTCAAACTTTTTTTTTCCTCTCTTTATTTTTATTCTTTTTGGTTTTTTTAATAATCAAACTCAAAGCATTGTCCTACCTACATACATTAGAGGTGCTGGTTAGTCGTCACTGCAAAACTGTCACTTCACTTGCATTTATCTAGTTTTTACTCACCAGGAAACAAGCTTAATTTAATAGTTTTAGCTGTAGCCATCTCAGAGTTGAATACTATTTTTCCCCTTAAAGCTAAATTCTGTGCGTTAAATGTATTATCTACTTGTAACAAAATGGGAAATTTTAAAATGATTCAGTCGTAGATAATTTGTTACTGAAAATGACAGGCTCGCATCAGCCACTGGAAGCTCTGGGTGTTTGCTGAGCTCAGTGAGCGTCTGGGTAGGTTCATGGAAAACAAGTATTCACATGGGGGAAAAGATCCCGATTCCCTTCTGTGATCACACCGCGCTGAGCTCGGGGCACCACAGTTGGAAACTCTCTGTGCCAAAAATACAGCCTGGCTTGTTTCACACGCTGCTCCCCACAGGCACTAGGGACTAGACCACCCCATGTTGGGCTTTTGCCACTCGCCCCGGTCCACTGACACCACCTGCTTAGTCCTCGCACCCTCCAACACTCTTGTGCCGTGACTTACTGCATTTGACACCCCGCCTTGGTGTCCTGTTATAAAGACTGCTCTGGGAGACTATGACAGCACCTCCCACCCCTTCATGCACATTAACTTAAGGCAGCTCACAAGAGCAGTAGGAGTTTTGGGGCAGCACTGGAGGACACACAGGTGGAGGACCGGAGGTATCCCTCGTGCGGAGGGCGGGCGTGAGCCCCCCAGCAGCAGAGCTGCAAGTTGAGCAGGGATCCCCAGGTCCCAAAGCCAAGGCCCCCATGAAGCCGACACAGCAATTCTCCAGGGCAGCTCTCAGGGGACTCTAAGTCACTCAGGCTTTTTTACCCCGGGAGTGATCTATTCACAAGCAGAGGTGGGACAGTCATGGGACAAGGTAGGGTAGCTCGCGCTACAGCTGCCTTCGTTGCTTCTGCCTGACAAATACTAGAGAACATTACTTGTCTAGATTGACGGGAAGGCAATATGTTAAAGCAATTAATTCATTTGCCCTAAAAGATTGAGGCCATGCCAGGATTTGTACCTTTCCTAGTGCTCAGTCTGATCTTAAGCAATGGGATTTCCACCATTTCCCATGGGAGATTATTCCACAACCTAATAGATCTCAATGTCAGGAAGTTTTTTCCTGATATTCAGCCATAATTCATATCCATGAATTATGAGCTACTGTCGACATCACACCCATTGAGGCATTCCTAGAGCCTGCTTCATTTAAAATTATATGCTCTAGTTATGCAAGGTTTCTGTGTACTAGGGCAAAATGCTTTTTCTGCAGGTTAATTCATTACTATTCAATTTGTTAACACTTTTTTTCTCGGTGTGAACAGTCATTCTGCAGTTGCATACCCTATAGTAGCATAATCCCCATTTGGGAGTAGAATCACAATATATAAATATGACAAAACAACATACCAGAAACCATCCCCGTAAAGACATATTAGTCTGTTCCTGCAGATACTTACTCCAGCATTCAGTTAAATGAAAGCAGTAGCTCATACAACACCTGGTATGAGACAGAAAGCTTAGAAAAAAACCCTCTCAAGTCTGTAATAAATTTTATTTCTGTCTTAAACAGAGGGAAGGTACAGGAGTAGGGGGGCAGATAGGGAAGGTGGAAAGGACGGGGAAGGAAAGGGAGAAAGGCACTTAACCAAGCTGTGAAAAAATAGAGGAAAATTGAAAAGAGAACAACTTCCTGCAAACAATGAGCCACTACAACTCAATAAGGACATACAACAGCAAATAAAGATGAGGATGCAAAATGTGAACGTCTTGCCATTAATAGCACTTACAAAACGGAGAAAGCTAAGGCAGGCTTCTGAAATCTGTATTGCAAATAATTGTGTACAAAACACTTCTTGGAAGGAAACTGCCTTTTGTTTTAGAAACATTTGAGAAAATTTATAAACCATGTACCAATTTCTCAAAAAAGTCTGAGGATTTCTGTGAGAATCTTTTATGATTACATTGTGTCCAGCTTTGCTGTCCTGTTTGCAACCCATTCATACATAAAATGTCACATTAGATATTGAAAAAAGGGAATGCTTTCTAAAGTAAGCAACTAGAAACATACCAGAGTTCACTTTCTTCTCCATACATGCCTAGCTCCCATTAATGCTCCATAAATCGCAGAGCAACTAGATAAGAATAAACACATAATTTTTACCTGAAATATTCTAAGAAACAGAAACCTATGTTTGCAGTAAGCACTAAATTCACAGAATGCCACATTATTTTGTGTAGAAGTTATTTCAGGATGACATTTTAGAGACAGTGGCCGAACAATATTAAGAAACCTACACAAACAGATCTGGTGAGAACACTTTTGACAATATTTCCTTTCCCTAGAAATTATGTGTCTTTACCAAAATCTGTAACTTGCTAGATGGGACACTTGCTTTGGACAGAAGACAGGACAATGTGGCTCCCAGTTCCTACTGCACCAGGATATGTGTGCTCATGGCAGACACATGATGCCCATAGGCTGAGATGACTCAAAATGTTGCAGATCCTTTAGGACTGTGTTAGGCCCAAGTGTCCATGCTCTGTTGCTCACCTGGGTTTACTGTTGAAGTCATGGCAACTTGTTATTTGTAGCTATGCAGCTCCTGGTTTGCAGTTAGCCTTGCAAATTGGACAAAACTTTCTTTGGTAGGGCTGTGAAATACTCATTGGTACACACACAAGGTATTCGTAAGTTAAAAAAATTGTTCCCTGACTTGAGCAAAGCAGGGACTGGAACTTCAACTGCCTGCCTCTTCCTCACCCCACAAGAGTCGTTGAGATGAGAAGGGATGTTCTGATACAACACTGGTTTTGCAAAAACATTTGAAGGAATTTGTTTTCATTTTGCCTTGGAACAAAGCTGTAGAAGTTGCTGCAAAATGGAACTGTCATCCTCAAGCCATCTGTAAAGATGCGTAACTCAAGTTGAAAGATGAGGTAGAAAAAAGTAAGTTCTGTGATCCAGGAGGAAGGTTTTGAGTCAAAGGTTTTGATGTACTTGCAAGGATATGGCAGGGAGCAGCATTTCCAGGCATCTTCACCTGCTGCCTTCTTACTTGGAGCCACCCACTGTCTTGGTCCTCTGCCTAAGGATGTCTCAGAACAGGGTTGTGTCCTATTCTCTTGTCCCTCTCAGGTTTTCAACCACAAACAGTCCTGGCTGAGCAGAGGCAGGGAACAGGACATTTGGGTAACACTTCTGGACTCTACCTGAAAGTTTGCCGATGGATTTTCTGAGGATGAAGGTGAGTAGATTCAAGCATCTTTGTACATGTGGATGAAAATGAACAGCCTGGTTTCCAGAGAGGTGGGTATTCACATGTCCATAACAAAGGGCAGAAAGTAGCCAAGATAAGCTGAAAGACTGTTGAGGGCTTCAGCACAAACAGACTGAATGCAATGGTAAGACTGGCCGTTTCAAAGACACAGCGTAGCAAGACATAAAGGGACTGGGAATATAGGAAGAGAAAGCTATCCAGAATCTATGATACGCCACACTTACAAATAAGAGGGGAATATGCAGAATAATCTGCTTTATAAATAAGCAGAAACTCTCAACTGAAATGATACAAATTTCTTTCGTGAATAATTTACTTACACTAGCCCTTCATTCCCTGAGGGTTTCAGCTGAAAGAAAGTGAAAGAAAGTTAACGAGTTGCTTGGTAAAGCCAGGCACAGATTACAGAGGTTATCACAAAAGATACACACAGGCAAGTAACACCTGTGTAAAAACAGAAGCTAAAAACACTGTAATAAAAAAGAAAAATGCACAGAAAGAGGGCTGACATTTCTTGAAAGTTATCTCAAATGGTAGTGCAGAAGAAAATAATATTTAACGTACAAATACATTATTCATTGTGAGAACATGCTACATTTTCATTCATTCTTAGAGCTCTGTCTTGCTCTTAGATGCACAGGCATGCACCATTAATGGCACTTGCATGGTTGAATTCCCATGCATCATCCTCGGAACGGGAGTTGTGGCTAACCTCTGGTATGTCACACGTAAAAAAAATACTCTTCACTATATTTCTGTTTCTCACTTCTATATTCTCACTTCCCTATATGTGTAAAGCATGTGGCTTACTGGCAATGTGTCTGACTGCCTTGAATTAATCTCCTAAATCCAGACATGAAGTTGGATAGTCAGTCAACTTTTCTGTATATGGAACTCTCTTCTTTTGTGACCATATTTTCCTGGTTTTGAATCTTTTTAAAAGGGTCTAAATAGAAGGACAGAAAATATAGATGGAATTTATGTTTAAAATTAGCTTTTAGTGCAATCAGTGTGTTTATTTAAGGAGGAGGATACATATGAGTGTGCGCATATGTGTGCATGTACTTCTACAACTTCTATGTACATCTACCACATTTATTAGACCTGTCTAGTGGGTAATATCAAGACTTCTGCCTTAGCAATATGCTAATGCTTGCTGAAGCTTTTCGGTGCAGTGCTGAAACCATCCTTGACACAGCAATGAAGCAGAAGCTGCAGCATCCCCGACTGCTGGATAAATGGAGTAAGAGAGATGAAATTCATCAGGGCTGCCAAGAAGTGTTCATCAAGACGCATTTTTGATTAACATAAGTGTGCACTATTCTCACAAGTGACAAAAAAAGGGGGAAGAAATTATAACTGGCATATGTCAAGAGGTTTAACCTGTCCATCTGACTCGATTCACTTTTTGCAAATACCACTTCTTTTATTTGGTTACCAACTAATTGGGGGTAAATTGAAGGAGGAAACCTTTGCTTCTAACATAGTATATTTTCTCTAAAAGTAAAAAGTGTATGAATTTATTTACTTAAAAGACGTAACATTTCCAAAGGCACAGTATGTGCTAGGCATCTAGTGGTATACTTAAACTTACATTTATGCCTTTGAAAATTTCTCCCAAGAACCTCTGATGTGAGCATATAAATCATACTGTCTTATAAGTAACCAACTCGGGAAAAGAGAAAACTGGATAAAGCACTCCAACACATGAAGGACCAAGAAACTTAGTGACTCCAAAAGCATTTCAGAAAACCAGAGGAACAAGAGTTTTGTTATCAATTAGCCCAGGAAGGACAAAGTATCATTCTATACAGGAAAGGCTGACACAACTGAGCATCACACAATTGCCAAACAAAACAGAAGAAGAGAAAGAAATGCAACTTATTCCAGCAGAAAGGAGGTAGGCTGGGGAGTGGAGTGACCCAGGTTCTCTGATGCTGACTATGACAAGAAGCAAACCATTCTACCTTCCTTTTACTTGACTTCCCTGTGGGTAAAATGCATAAATAATGATGCTGAAAGGGTTTCCAGAACCACCAGTATGCCTGTGCTGGCTGACACTCAAAGTGTTGGTACTGACTGCTGTATAGGAGGCTGTACTGTCACGGAACATATTCAAGGGAAATTTCAAAAGTGAAAATGACAGAAATAAAAAGATGTATTCAGACTGGACTACCTTCAGTGGAGATTGCCTCATAGAAAAAAGAAAGCACAGACAACCTAGGGAAGGCAGGAGAAGGCAGACTGCCTTTATTAGAACACCGAGGATGAAAAGGTTACCGGCTGCTTGTTATGATCCGCGAGTCAGAGGGAAGACAAATAAATGACAACTCCTTGATATTGTGGCATGAAGGAGAGGGATGGAGAAGGAAATCAAAATGCCTGATTCATTGTTTGTCCTTACATATGGACCAAACACAGCACCATATACCTTGCAAAGGGCAGGAAGGTCAAAGTAACTAAAACAAGACTAAGGGATAACTAGGAAAAGAGGTAACCAGAAATGGACTGCTGGTCATCCTCACTAAACTTTCCCATCTGGTGACCTTCTGGACATTTACCTGTCTTTCCTATCCAAACACATTGCCTGTATTATACTTTTCATTGGACAATGACGTCGGCTTTTACATTGGATTAAAATCCAAATCTAGTGCAATCCCCAAGCATACATGCGTTATTTCCTGTACGTGTATTTGCCACTGTTTTGATGCTCACTGGATCCTCTCCATGCTTTACCCAGATGATGTGGTTAACTAGAAATGTTACAATTAGCATCTTATTGAAAAACAAAGTACTGATATGAAAGAAAGATCTGCTGCAGCTGCAGCTTAACATAGATGGAGCGTGCCATGTAAGAGTTCAGTAACGTTTCCAATATTTTACCCTTTTGTGCCTTAGAAAAAAAAGAATTTTGCATTGAAAGAAAGATTTGCTGTATACCTAGAAATCTGTAAGACACAATTTCTCTCCTCCTCATCGCTTCTAATCAGACAGATGGATACATTGCTATGGAAAAAATACAAAAAAACCCTAAAACAATGACTGCATCATTTTTATTTATTTCTTGCATTCTCTGTTCACGTAGCAAGAAATTTAATTCCAGTTGGATCAGTCTCTTGTGATATTTTTTCTTTCATTTAATATATTTTTTAAATGCTTAGAGGCATTATGACAGAAAAGCATGTATTTTTTGCCCTGGTTTATACCCATCATCCTTACTATTACAACAAGACAAAAGCATTAAAGTAAAATTAATCATGTCAAAAGATTTTAGCAAAAAACAAGGGAGACCATGCATAAAGCATCGCTTTGTCTAGTGTGAAGTCACGCTCTGATTAAAAACATATAATGAAAGTGAAAGTAATACATCATTGCCTTAGCAGTAGGGTTTTTGGGAGAGCTATGCAATTCTGAACACAAAAAATCTTTATAGGCTCTGGATTTTGAAACTTGCAATTATTATAGGATAATTCTAGCAAACAAAACATTGTTTCACTTCCTTAAAGTTTAATTAATCTCAAACGTTGCAGTTAAAACAAACAACCAAAGGAGTTCTAGGACTAAGCAAGGACTCCTGGCAGGACCGTAGCCGGTAATTAAAACCAAAGCAGCAGTAGTGGCTGGTTCTGAGCAGTGAGGCATGAGGTGGTGACACAGAGACACCCCCAGTGCCCCACATCCAGTAAGAAGTTATGAGGACTGTGAAATACCACGGCACAATGAAACCCCATTAATAGAGCAGAACTTTTGCTGTTACTAAAGACTGTCAAACACCCATCAGCCGTTCAGTTTGCGTCACTGGGCAGTGGTAGCCTGCTGCTGCCACATGCCATAGGTAGCAACCAGTTAAAGACTGAAGTGGTGTTCCTGCGTGTGTAGGCAAGCCTGAAAAGAAACCACGCAGTGAAGACTGCACTTTGCCACACGGTCTTTGCCACTGCTTTGCTCGGGCATGACTGTGCAATAAGAAATATTTCAAATTATACAGTAACATGCACATTATGAATCTCAGATTAGGATTGTTCCCCATTGAGTAAAATTAGGTGGCATAAAATGTTTGTAAAATGCCACTTACTTTCTCCTTTTTTTCTCTTTATTCTGTCTCTATTCTTTGTTGCCAACGTAGAAAAAATAACTCTCTGAGAAATACCAGACAGGAAAAATAGACAGTAATACTAGACTGTGAAAGATCTACCCATCCCTTGAGCCATAGCATTCTTGCCTATAGATGATGACATTAAAAAATTGGAAACGGGTGCATGCTTCCCCTCCTCTTCTGGATCTATGAACAAGGCAAGTTGTTTTCCTGATACCTTTAGAATTACTCCCATTAGTACTGATGCATTTGGTGCTTTGGGTAGCCAGGCAGAGAGAGGTGGGCAGTATCCCCTGCCAATAGATCTAGTCTTGTCGCGGGAACAAAATGAGATTGCTACCCTGCTGAGCTGTCATACTTGATAGCTTGTGCTGTTCCACCTGCAACTGCCTTCATAGCTCCAACTGCAGCGCCATGGCTTACATGGAGTCAGTCGTTTCTGATGGCTGATCTTCTCCTGTTCCTCACGCATCACACAAGGCAGGACAGAGAGCCCTCAGCAACTGAGTGGTTGCAACAGCCATTCTCCATGCTGAGAGGGAAAAAGGCAACGAGCAAGCAGCTCCCTCTCAAAACTGCTCAGTAACTTCTGGGGCTTCTCTCAGTGGAGGGTGACAAGAGGAGATTTGGTCTCCTCTCATCCATCTTCTCTTCAATGGACCTGCCACTGCACCCAGGACTAAGTGTTTGCAAGCTTCTTTCCCACCTTCCCTACCCTCAAAGGCCACTGGCACAGAAAGCAGAAAATCAGTCATGTACATGGGTTTGGAGGAGGGAAAGGAGAATTTCTGTGCACATTCACATTGGATCAACAAGTCTCTAAGTGCAAAGCCTGGCTTTTTATTGGTGCATGGGGGAGTCTACTGGAGGGCAGATGGTTAAAGAAAAGACTTTGTAAATGTTTGCTGGAACCAGAGGAAATCGAATACACCTAAGGCGATAGTAAAACAGAACACCCTAAAATACCAGACTGCAAGGGCTGAGATTCTTCCCATCAAAGAACCTCATGAGCAGGAGATGGAGGTGACTCTGTCCCTGTTCACTAGGGAGCAAACTTCTCATTTGCACTGATGAGTTGGGGGTGAGCTGCAACCTCAGGACTGACAGCACTGTCTAAACAAGTGAAAAAGCAACAGAAAAAAAATCTTGCTTCTTTGCTGCTGATTGTACATCTTTGAAAAGAATAAACAGACCAATTACTTTCCAAAACTTGTGGACTGGGGGAGAGGTAAAATGCTTTTAACATTTAGTCTTTTTCAGTGTGAAAAGACAAGCATTCTCCTCTGTGTTCCCCGAACAGTAGTCCAGGCCAAGAGGGCATCCCTTTCTAGCATTTTTTGTAAGAACAGGTTTACTCATGTATTTGTGTATTTGACGGCCACTGTCTCAGCCAACACGGAGACAGATCCTGGGACCTTCAGGACTTCTCGTGCTGAGCACCAAGTGCTTGAACATGAGCTAGCTAGGACTGTAACAGATACATTATCTTTTAATCACAGCAGAAGGTTATGTGCATTAACCAGAATAGAAAGAGATTTTTTGTTTAATATATGTTACTATTTGTTAGAGGTAACACAGAAAAGACTATGTTCTTTTGATAAAATTACATAAAATTATTGAGAAACATCTGTCAATACCACCATAGATGGTGGTGTTATTCAAATACTAGTGATGGATTTTTTTTTTCTTTTTATTTTTCAGGTATCAAGCCTCAGTGTCTGGTTTCCCACAATCCTGGAGGCAGCATCACAATGTAAAGTAACCACGAACTGAATAGATTTCATTCTTACAAAATCTAACGTATCTACAGATAGGTAAGATTCACAATACAGTTTTTTACTTTAATTCAGTGGAGTGTTCAGATCTTGAAGCAAGAGATCTGTTTCTCCTGCCTACCCTGGTGAGCCACTGGATTAGATCAACAAATTCAAAAAACCTGAACACTTCTGCCTTACACAGTATCCTTGATTTTTCACTGACTTACCACCTTCAGAATTTTCTTAGAAGTAGCGTACAGAGGTGAGTATCATATCTTGCTATTCTGAAAAATGTGAAGTCTAGCATGTTGCCTAGTACAGATGCTGTAGACTTTTCTAATGGACAGTTCATACAACCTTTTGTTATTGCCATTCTTACACAAAACCCTCAACTATTAGTCCAAGGCCTCTATACCTAAGCAGTCTTTATGTTGCAGCACTTTGAGAAAAGCTCCTAAATTTTCCATGGGAGAAAGCAATTTGCAGAGGCATCATTTCAAGTCCTGCATCATAGCAGTCCTTTTAATTCTTTACCATCCTAACCTGTGCATGTAATATTAATGTGGATGCATCCCATTAATGATAAGGAATGAAGAACACAATTCTGTAGAAGGTATTTTACTGGGGGAAAAAAACAGGTCTATTAGGAAATCCAGGTTTTACCAGTTGTCCAGTTTTAGAAGTATGGCTTTGATTTATGGATCAAAATTGCTCATTTATTATTTTATCTATACTGCTTTGGGCAATTTTGACAGTTAAAATTTAGTTTTATTGACCAATACAGCCAGTTTAGCCACAAGGGGACTAATGCACACACAGCCTGCTGCACTCAAGAAGCTATGATTTGATTCCATGACCAAGTCAGACTGGGAATCGCAACCAACATAACAATAAGTTCCAAATCTCGATGCTCGAGGCAAAATACTTACTCTAAAACACAATCAACCTTTAAAAGAAGGTGGAAAAGAATTTTGTGATAGGAGCCTCCATGCACTGTTTATTGTAGCTGTTATATTCCACCAATGCTTCTGTCAGCAATGGATGCAGAGCAGTACAGAGGAAACCTTTCTTTAATGATTATGGACAACAGATAAAGCTGGAAGAAGGAAATGAAAATGCAAAAGAGAATCAAAGATGTGCTCTAGTACTACGGCTTACCAGGGATCTGACTCTGAGAAAACTGTCTTGAACACTGCCTTATTTTTTTTTCTAAACCAGATTTTATTCATATGTACATAAATATGCATGTATTCATGTCGCAGTATGAAAGACTTACAAGTTTACTTAAAAAACTTACTGGAATGATTTTAAGCCAATGTTAATTTAGGCCTATCCTATTATAAAATTAGCATCTTCTGCAATCTCAATTTATTGCTCCATTGTGAAGCCCCTTGTGATACATAAACAAATCTCTGAAGAGAAACAAATCAATAAAGTGTCTAATTTGATTAACCATGTTTTTAAATTCATCAAGACAACTGTACAAAAATAAACCACTTACTTGTCAGTATTTTCCACGTCTTCTTTTCATCATCATAATACTGAACCAAATTGCTGGGTAGCCGGTCAGGTCCGGGAGGCAATCCTCCAACCAATAACAGCATTTTCTTATTGGAACGAATTCTTCACCCAAAACAAGAGGAAAGATGAACAACCACATTACTGAGGAGTATTTTTAGTGGTAACAAAATCATAACCATCAAAAGAATGTTCACTGCTTGCAGTTTTCTATTTCATTTTTTGTGTTTCTTTCCCCAATCATGTCTCAACAATTTTTTGAACCAAGCAGAAAAATGATCAGAAAAGCTGCATATCTCTCTACTCATGGAATAATAAGCTTCCTTTATGCAATTTGTTAGAGGTTCATTCTAGAACGACCTTTTTCTTATATTATCCCTTTAAATCATCACTCTTTACAGCTGAATACACATGAAATGCTCTGGAGTTGTACTAAGGTTAAGCATTAAAGTTGCATGTCAAAAATCGTATTAGTCAAAATCATTATTATAAGCCATTCTACACTCAAAGAACCTTGAAAAAATTAAGGTTATGCAGAGAGTTTGTGAGCCAACTCTTTAATCACACACTGAACTTCAGATATATAGTTTAGTACAATTAGCAGCACTGGGCTAATGGTTATGGGTTAAATGCTACTTACAAGCACTTTTGTTTGTTTAATTTAGTCCAGACTCTTGCTTTAACTCTCCCCCCCGGCTCCCCCCTTTCTCTTTGCTCTCCCCCTGTGCACCACTGGCTATAGCAACACCAATTGGTAAAAATGAGACTGTGATGTTGTTGTGAGCCTCCCCAGAGTGGAGCCCTGCCAATGCTTGCCACTGATCCAGCGGCATGAACCTGCTCAGCTGTGCAAAGTCACTCTAATTCCCTCCCTCTGTTTTTCTACCTTCTCCCCCAGGGGGCAACCACTGAAAGGAGTGACTACCCACCCATCAAGAGCTGGCAATTCGCTGCTATTAACCGTGACCGTGATTCCCAATCTGCCTGGCAGTTCTTAAGAACAGGACTGCAATGTCTCATATGCAGTAAAAGCGGTTATCTGCACCCTGGCCTCCAACGCTCCACCTGATGAATGTACGATTTCTTTGCAACATTAAGGGATTTAGCACAATTGTAAGTGAAAAGGGGAGGGGAGGCCCGGACCCCCAGATGAGCCCTGATGCTTTAATAGTCACTTCACATATAATTGAACTTTCACCAGTTATACTGAGCTTGGGTGTGATAATGCTGAAATAAAGGTCTACGCTCAAAATGCTCCCTTGAAGTAGGAAGGTGACGTAGCCTGGCAAAAAAATGCATTGATACGAACGAACGTGCAGGGCGGATCGTGCATTTGATGGAAAGCTCTCTTGCCAAACACCAACATTTTTCCAAGCACGACAACATCACTGTAGCAATCTGCGTGTCAGTCTGCAGCAAACGCTCCTGGCCAAGAAAGGTACAGAACGCCACGAACCAAACCCCGCCACCACAACTGCACACCACGGGGTAAAACCACCGCCCAGGAGCTCCAACCTCAGCAGTGCACTCCAGCAGCAGGCGCTTTACCACCGAGGCACACCAGTGGCTTAGCTCCAACTATTACCTAGACAGTGTTGGGGACCCACCAATTTACATTTGTACCACGACTGCATCCTCTCTTCGGAAGACCGGGCAAAATGAACGCGCAGTAACCAAAAGGAACCTCCTTCAGGAAGGCAGCATGCAGCTGAAGGCTTGATCCACACGATGCTTAGGAATAAAACCTTTCAAGTGGCTACCCAAAAGTCAACTACAGACTGCAGATACATCTATCACAAGGATGGCCCGGGAATTATCTGGCAGATGGCCGTGTTTGTTCTTAAATGGATTTAGGGCCCAGGGAAGGTCCTGAATTGACAGCGGAGGAAACGGAACCCTCACTGCAGGGGCAGGAGCTGCTACACCACAGGGGCAGTGACACTGCAGTAGTCTTCCACACTGTCATACCCCTCTGCTTAGCTTCCGACTTGGGGGGAGCCCCTGCAGTCCTTCAGTCTTTCTGACAAGCCAGCCTTTGACCTCTGTACTGAACCTGCTACGTACTGTCAAATGATGACTGTTACCTGCCCACCAGACTGCATCTGCGCAGGGTATCAGGAACCGTCTCCTAATCACTGTCGGCACAGGCTCCACTTAGTGAGACCAAGCTCTGGGGAAAGCTTTCATAAGCATTGCCAGCATCTTGAAGTGTTCAGTCTCCCTGGTAAAGTTTTTAATGAGAGAACATTTGATAAAAACTATGCAACACAGGAGTATGATAAACTATTTTTGGTATGAGTTAGGGATGACTGCACACGTAACAAGTGGTAGAGCAAACCAGAGCCATAAGTCAGTTATGCATGGCCATCCCTAACGATAGAGAATAAATTGTTTATTCCAACCCTCTTGTGTTGTATGTTATATCACAATCAACTCCCTGTGTGTTGTAAAATTCAGAATGCCCTTGCAAGGTTTACTTGATAAAGGAGTTTATTTTGATTTTCATCTTTCATCTGTAAAACTCCCTTCTAACTCCAAAGCACTGTGAAAAACCAATGAATGGCCAAGGCTCAATAGTTAAGGTGAAGAATGAAATGTCAGATGTAACTCTGAGTTTCCAGACTTTGGCAGCTGCAACTATCCTTAACATTACTTTTTCAGCTAAACAATCTGAGAAGCTACTGTTTCTTGAGAAAGAGCAGCATTGCTACCTGGGAATATTTAAAAAATATGTAGTATTTTTACATGTTTAAAATGGGAAGGAGCCCTTAATACAAGTTTAATAGGAACTTAATAGCCAGTATGGGCTCTACCGAAAGCACAGGGAACTCTCACATGGCAAAGAAGAGATTGGGCTCTTTTACTCAAAGTACCTAATTAGTCTATATTGAGAGCTCTTCCAGTGATCCAAGTAAAGATAATACAGTGACTAAAGATATGCATGTTTTAAACTGATGTGTTTTCTTGGAGACAGTTCTGCTATTTAAGTTTTGTTGTGAATCACTACCTTTTAAGTTTTGAAAAAAAAAAGTTCTCTATTGTCTATTATATTTGTGTTTCATATTGCACTGAGCAGCACTGTTGAAATTTTAAAATACATACTAAAATATGAAAGACATGGAAATGATCACTGCTTATATGCAGAAGACTTTTCCAAATATTAATAAAAATGTAATTCAGTGAAGCACTATGATGAAGACAGGATTTAAAAATATGTGTAATACCTTAGCAAGATAAAGTTTCTCCCCTTCTTGCATTATTACTTGTTTGCTATTTGGATAACTCAAGATTACCATGTGAAATGCTCTGCATTATATCGGAAACACTCTCTTTTCATAGTCCTTATTTCACAGTGTACTACACTATTCAGTTACATACTGTGGTTCACAGTGTTCCTAGCAAGGCTATTATGATCATCTTGTGTTCAATTAACAGTAGTGGGTCCCAGTCAGGGAAGGCTAAAATAATGTTAACTGCAACAAGGCAGGCTGATGTCACGGCAAAAAGCTGAGATAAACTTATCCATGTCTTATCCTGAAAGCATTTCTTATACTTAGAATTCAAAACTCTAGTTCTCACTGATGAACATACATGTGTTATTATTCTGCACACACTTTGCATTTTCTGTTCTGCAAAGATTTTAAAACACTTAATTCACCTTAATTAAGTTCCTGGGTACCCCATGTGGTGTGAAATTTATTTTGCCTACTTACAAGACTGGAAATCAAAGTATATTTTAAAAGTCAACATTTTCAAACTTGTATCATTTCCTTCAGGCACACAAACCTAGGAATTTGAGAACTCCTGTAAGTGGCTTTGTTTTCAGTGATGTTGAATCAACATACCTAAAGCCTATTCACTTCAAAGCTAGCAGCAGATGCGCATCAGTGCTAAAACTCAGGTCACTAGTCCATAGTCTAAACTAACTGTGAATACACAGGGCAAAATGCTGAGCCCAACAGAGTTTATCAACTCACAAGAAATCAGTAGAAAAGACAGTAACAGACCTCAATACTCCTGACAACCCCTCCCACCCAAAGCTCTATTGCAACTTTGATAGCCTCATGTTAATGGCAACCGCATGAATGAGAACTACTCTTCTTATACATTGTTTTTCTTTATTAGCATATCCATCAATCTTACACTGATGGTTTTTTCTTAACTGGGCAGTTAGGAGAAGTTCATTCTACCACGGCTGGCAAGAAAACAAGCCTCAACAGCAGGTTTGCTCCAGACCCTTCCAGTTTTTAAACAATGCAATAAGGCTGCCCTCTCTGCATTAGCAAATGCAAAGAAACGGAAAGAATACAACAATGAAGTGGCAATCCTGTGGTTCTTAATGCATTCGGTGTAGTGTTACACATCAGAAAGAAAACTGCATCTTAGACATACAGGTGATCATGGTAATCAATGAAAAAAAAAAAAAGGACTCTCCAACTACACTTTATTCTTAACTCAGGGCTATAATAAAACAAAAAATCTGGACCATTGATTCTCTTTAATAGGGGCTACCACCATGGCTTTGAGTATGGAATGAGCCAGGTGTCTCTTCAGACCAGGGACCTCACAGACATGGGATGCCTCGCTCCTGCTTGAGCTCTGACCTTAAATGCAGCAGAGCCAAATCGAACTTCAGATATTTGCTCTGTGAACTCAGGTGCAGACAAAACCAGGCAGAAGACCAGCCCAGATCCAGCAGGAGCAGGTGAATGCGTGGTGAATTTTACCTATATCCACAAATCTCATTATGTCAGAGGATTAGAGAAACTGGAGGCCGACACATAGTGATACTATCAAAACAAGAAGTAGCGAGAACCTCAGAAAAAAGCCGCCCTATTAACCCGCAGCAGAAAGAAAGTAGCGCAATGAGGTTTAGATACCAAACTCAAGGAATAGACAAAGAGAGAAATACACTGTCCCAGTCAGCATTTCAGTTGCAGACCTTTTGTTTGTTAACACTGAAGACTGAATTAGATCTTCAGAAACCAGGACAGTCCTTAGCAACCTTTTCCTTCTAAAAACACATCTGAAGGAGTGTTGTTTCCAACAAAAACATAATGAAGAATCTAGTTGCAGTCTGCAAATCTGAACTGATGCTTCAGGCATTCATATGCTCGTGACTAAGAAACTGTTTTGCCATCACAGAACGTGTGATGGGATCTTTGACAATTACCTTCCCCACTCCTGGATAGGCATTTCAGCGCAACAAAAGTGTCATATGAAAACTCCTTATTTCAATGGATTTTGGCTTCCACAGTTGACTGCAAAGATAGCCATGATTAGCAACATATGTTTAATGGAGAGAAAATATCATTATCCAGGAGTTTAACTATGAACTTGATGAAAGCCATAAGACACAACGTAAAATTTATTTGGGACGGAGAAATTTTGTGAGGTTTTGTTATCACACAAAATGATTTAGTGAACACCACAACCTATGGGTGAACAGGCATCCAGAATCTCTTCCTAACCCTATAGCACTGCCAGAGGAATGGCCTGAGCTCTCACAGCCACCAGCCCAAGTCCTGCAGATCAAACTTCTCAAACTTCTGCTGGAACTCTGACTCACTGGGAATATCTGTCTCCTTATGGGCGAAGAACAGACCTAAAAGACTATCTTGATTTTGTCAAAACCTAAAGCATGCTGAGGTCTCTTGCAAATAATGACCAAGAAATTATTTTGTTCTTAGGTTTAAAATAGGTTCCAAAATATCCTGAATGTATGAAGGTTGCTTTATGATTTTTTTCTGACTCTTCTAAGACACGCCTATTGCCACAGGTGCATTTGAAAGAATGTGAAAAAACTTTCTATTAATACTGTACCTGAAAACCAGTCTTATAATTCACTTTAGTGCCATGAAGATTTTGGTTTTCATCTTTTCATTCTCCATGTGTGCATGCTTAGCAGAAGGCCCTGTGCACAAGTCTTCATTGCACCAGAGCTCACCATAACATTCACTGAAGAGGTTCAGTGATGCCCAAGAGACACTTGTTCTCCTGCTCATTTAATACATGTTGCTGACCACTGACAGCCTGAAGTTTAGGAATATAAATCTAAATTGGCAGTGATTTGCTGCAGACATTGATTGTTGTTTTTGTCCCCTGAATCTACCAGAAATTTTTAGAATTTCTGTCCAATGTATTTTTTTTAAATAAATGCATAGAAAAAAAGACTCACTGTTTGCTCCAACGACAATCTTTTGTCTCTATCTAAAAAGCAGAACTCAAAGGGTAAGTGAATCTTCTGTCTGACAGGGTACACTTAACTGTTGCAAAGTTACCTGACAAGTTAATGTTTCCTTTATTTCTACAGTTGCCAGACAATTTTCCATCCTATTAGAATCTGAAGCTCTGAATATCCGATTTTTCTCTATGAATCCAATCCCACTGCTGTTACTAGTTTAGAATGGTCTCCACGTAAATCTTGAAGAATTAGGGTATTTTTTCAGCTAGAAGATTTTTGAAGTGCATGTCCCTTCATTTTGGGATAAGGGCTTCTGAACTAATAGGTAGCTTCAAGGTGGGCAACTGTCCTGGAAGGGTGGCATCTACCATCAGCGTTCCTTCGGGAGGAACACACAGGAATGTCCTGCTCATCTTTGCCTCCCTGTATCACCAGCTTGTTCTTCATGTTGACAGGATACTGGTACAGTTCTCCACAAAGATACTCAGTAGCTTTCCCACACGGAGTCCTGCCAAGGTTGCTGTATCCATACAGAACACCATTGTTCCTTACAGCTTGAGATAGGCTTTAATAGGTGTGTTGCCTATGTGAGATCATGAATAATACTTCTATAGAGACAGTATCTACACAAAGAGATCATCTGAACAGAAGTCTTTAAATTCACTGAGATCTGAATGCTAAAGATATCCTTACTAGCCTCACAGTGAGTATCTGAAGCATTATAAAGGATTTGAATGAAAGGACTTTTACTAGCAAAGCTTGTATTGGTAAATGAGTCACAAACCGTCCTGTGTCATGAATCTTATTGACAAAACTGTGCAAACAACTGATTTTCCATATTGTTGGAACATCTGAAAAAACCTTAAAGAAATTCCCTTGATCCTGAATAGTTTTAAAATTAAAACTGAAGAAAATATGAAAGCTATGTACTTTTGAAATTCGCTTCCCCTTTCCTCACCTCCTCCTTTTTTTTGTTTTAGACAGAGATTGTAAAATGGAAGTGTTTATAGAATGCTTCAGGGTGGTCAAATCTGCATTTTTTCCCTAGGAAATTTCAATCAACTCTTCTTTTTCACTTTCAGACTGTGAAAAGTCAGGAAGGTCCTTTTTTTGTTTGATTCTGTATTGAATGTCCATGATGACAGGAGGTCTCTGCATCAAAGGCTGTGTTTTCGCCATTGAGGCTCCTTTTCCTTAGGAAGCCAAGGAGAAGAAACACAACTTGCTGCTGCCTCACCCAAGCTATGACTTGTTACCATTTTTTTCTGAAAGAAGGTGGCAGTCAGGGAAGAGAGGAAGAACCAACTGTGGCATCAACTTCTATTTACTTCCAGCTTCAGTGCAAACCGTCTGTTTCCATTGAACTTGGCAGCTGATAATACTTGCTCAAAGTTTATTGTCTGTTTTCCAAGAACACAGCAAAAAATGTTGACTACTAAGTACTAAACACGATAGTCTTTAAAGAAAATTTCAGGAAGGCAGCAAATATGAAAAATGATGCCAGGAAGTATCTGCTAATGGATTTCAACTTCCCATAATCTTTAATTTCTTTCGATGGTCCTTTGGTAAAGCTGTAATACCAGACAGGATCTGTTTCAACAAAATCAACAACAGAGGTGTTTACAGAGCAGTGGAGTCGAGCTCAAAACTCTCATTCAGGATTCCTATTAACTTCCCTGCTCAATCTTTTCAGGCCCTACTTTGCAAAGGATAATGACAAACTTTGCTCTGATTTAGAGAACTGTTCTGATTTTTAAAACATAGGAGCTGTTTGAAAAGATGAAATGGTGGCTTTACAGATTATGAGGATTTTTTCTGTAACATGAGTATAATAGAACGAAAGCTTTTTTCCTGGCAAATGATTTTCTGTTGATTTTGTGTTCTACGTTTGCTCTCCTCACTCCCCTTGCCCCCAAGGCTCACTGTACTTTCAAGTACAAATCCAAACAATTGCACCATTGCAGCTCTGTTCAGTTTACTGCTCAGCAGTTACGTTCTCAGAACCTCCCTATTCTTCTGCTATAAGGACAAACTGTAGTGACCCCAGGCCACAATGTGCCTTCAAAGACCAAATGCAGGCAGGGTCTGCATGACCCTCTTCTCTCCACCATGCTCACCATGATCCTACAGCACTCCACTTGAAAAAAGGTACACCCTAAGTATAAATCATACCGGGAGGACTTATCTGAGAGGGAAGTTCCTTATCTAGGAGTCTCTGCACTACCTGTGACTCACGTTCTCCCTGTCAGGGCAGTCCTGGACTGTGTTGCCAAAGCATGGGCAACAACAGCATGGGACCTCACGGGAGATGGCTCCATTCTTTTAGGGACATGTAGATTTGTACATGAGTTGCACAGACTCTTGCAGGTGGTGGAAAAGGGCATTTTTGCTGAAGTACAGCATTTCAGGAAGGAAGTTCCCATTTTCCCAGGCACTCTGCCCTCAGCTTGAGTGGCTTAGTAAGATTATTTTTTTTAACTTAACTAATTTTCTCTCTAGAACAAGGCAGCTTAAAATCCAGTGAAAGATTTCCCCTCTTGGAAAAAGAGTTTGGAGACACAGATGCAGATACTTGAAGCTGCTTCAAGTGCTAAAAGGGACAGGGTGACAGAAAGCCGAGGAGCAGAACAGCCCATCTGGCTGCAGCAGCCTCCGGAGGTCCAAGCTGAGAGGTCTGGAGCTGTCGGGATCGGTGTGTGTGAGGTAGGGAGCCTGGTGGAAGGGGCACTGAGGGGTCCGTGGTAGCAGAGGATTTGAGAGAAGGGACAGGCAGAGGTGAAGCTCAAGTAGGTTGGATCTGGGGAAGAGCTGTATCTGGCAGCGTGGCGTGGGAGCAAGGAGGAGCCTAAGAGGCAGACTGGTGAGGGAAAAAGAGTAGTTTGGAGTTTCAAAAGGCTTTGAAGTAGAGGAGTTTGAGAAACTGGAGTTCCATAGCAAAAGAGGGAATGAGGTGGGGAAGAAGCTGGAGGTATTGGGACTATGTGTCGCCTAAGGACATAAATCAGGAGGGGCTGGCAGTTTACAAAGGAGACTACCCCAGCTAGTACCTCTGACAGGGATGCTGGCTGGCAGGGCAAGGGGAATACCTGCACGTGGTACTTGGCACCCCTTCTTCTTCTACAGCTGTTGGAAAGATGGTTGCCCATAAGAAAGACCATTAAATACCCTTTATAAATTATGTTTCTCCTAATGAGCACTATAATTGGGCCAAGAAACTGGCTATCACCAATGCCACCGCAGCTCTCAAGGGTTTTACCAGCCAGGACATACGTGTCTTTAAGAAGGCTCCCAGCCCACAGCAGTCCTTTTAGGACAACGGTGCTGCCTCTGACCGTAACCTAACCTCCAGGCCTCCCTCCCTCTTGGATACTCCACATCTCCCCACTTACACTTCAGCACTAGCCTGTCTCCAAAGGCAAATGAATGCGCGTAAGGCAAGTAAGGCAAGTAGGTGAGACTAACTAGGATTAAACTGACTACAGGTCTGTGGTTCACTTCCCCGCAGCCTCTAATGTGTCAGTCTCCCTTCTGCAGCTCAGCTGAGAGAGTCCTGGCACAGGAACAATTTCCTGATATTAATTCAGGCACGTAAGACCTGATCCAAAGCCCACTAAAATAAACCGGAGCCTCAGGTTCACTTCATCCACACTATAATGCAAATGTTAATAATTCACATGTATTTTAAGGTATGGTTTTTATCTTGATGTTAATTTGGGATCTGAAATATTTCTCACTTGCAATTAACCATGAGTACAAATATAAGTTAAAAATCCAAATGTTGGTGTCAGGATCACAAAGGGACAGGCAGGTGGCTGTTACTAGAATGCAGAACAATGTATTTTAGGGAAAAAACAAGCAAATTTTTTTTACAACCACCAAACATGCCCTCCTGAGATGCTACAAAAATCTCAGCAGAAAAAGAAGTCAAATTGCACAACAGTCTGTGGGATTTGTAGGCAAATAGTGGATTCAAGAAGGAAATTATTTAATTGCTGGACAACCTTCCCACTAAGTGAAAGCTGGCCTTATCATCTTCATCACCCGTCACTGTCTAATTTGCTATCACTTTCACTAATATTACCTAACACCGAACAGTCTGGATGACATCCTCTCCCCACTGAAATTAGAGAAAAATAAAAACCTCTACAATTAGCTTCAGCAGGACCAGAATTTGCACTTCTAAGCTCCCCAAGGTCTAGCAGTTCAGGGAACAAAAGTATAGGAAAACAGCAGAGTCTGTACATGCTGGGACCTTGCTGAATCCAGAAAACACCACAGTCAGGCTTAGCCTTCTTACCCCTTTGTCTTTTTATTTCCGTCCTCTCTCTTTTACTCTTTAATTCCGTATTTCCTGCCTACAACTCTTCCCATTTCAGGGCACTTGGGTGATCCGTATCCATTTTTCCTCCCCCACATCTGAAATGGCTCTTCCAGAAACTGAAATACTCAGCTCTTATTGACAACAGACACTGTTTCTGCCAAGAATTAGTTTTTCTTTCGTTTCATTCCCTCTCTTCTTTTTATTTGCTGAAGTCTTTTTTGTTCTGCTTCTCTCCTTTCCTGTCTGGTATCCCATTCTTTCACTTTTCTCCCTTCAAAACTGTTCTCTCCCCTTTTCCCTCATTTGTATTTCTTTCCTTCCACTACTTACATCCTGCTTCTCCCCTGGGGTATCTCAATTAATTTCTTTTTCTGCATTTTGCCCTCTCTTCCAGCTTTACTTCCCTCACTCCCTTCTGCCATCAGGTACCTAATGCAGCTGTACAGACATCTAACTGCTGCTCTGCCCACAAATCCTGACCAGCCCAAACACCCGTTGATGTCAAGAGGAGCTGCGCGTGTCCTGCAGCTGACAAAAAATTTTCTTGCAGGCTGTAAGGGGCTGCCTCTTCCCACCCAGCTATCTTCTCATGTCTGCCTGGAACAGAAATCATTGTCAATAGTTACAGGCAAGCGAAACCATCAAATCACAGCAATGTTCTATAAAAAGGCAACAATATTTAGGTAACACATTTAATAATGGGCCCTGTAATTTAAATATTTGTTCCATAATGCTCCATTCTCTGTCCACAGCTATACTGTGCATTAGCACAAGCAAAATTAAAGTTAAAAGCTAGGCATTTCATAGCAGGGATGTGTTTTTAACCATTTTCATTGTTGCAAGTAAACATGGAAGCAATAATTCTCACTAGCTCACTCATCTTTAAAAGTGAAATTCTTTCCAGCAACATGATCATACTCTAACCTAGAACTTTTTAAAAATTGAAAACACATACCATGTGTTATATAAATATATTATATTACACAATAAAGCACAGAGACATTTTAATCAACTCAATACTCTAGTGAAGTCCCGAGAGTCAAATAAATAACGGGAAGAGGAACATTCCTCTATTTAAATGCATTTTCTTCCCAGAACTATAGAAAACAAGACACAGCACAGTTACCTGTGTCTCTCAGGGACAGACAAACGTCATTGAGGTCTACTGTTGAGGGTCACCATAATGGGACCAACCCCCTCCAGGCTGAAATCACCTGGGACTTTTCCTACTGATGTCAAAACTGACTGTGCCTCAAGAGGCTTCAATAGCAGCTTGTGTGCTGAGGCCCTACTGTAGGCGAGGATCACAGCAGCCAGAAAGCTCCCGCATCACCCTGGAAAAAGGAGATCAGTGGCAACAGAATTACTAACTTTGCTTAGAGTTGAGCACCTGATCAAATGCCAGACCAGGGCCAAAACACCCACTCCCCGTGGTGAAGTCCTAAACCTCTGAGTGCACGGCAAGGTTCACAAGTCAGAACGTCATTCCTCAACTTTTAAAAAAATGATCGCTTAGTTGCTGTATTTTGAAAAATAATTTTACAAAAATGCATGAGGGTGTTCAAGTGTTACCTTCTCCCAGGAAATTTCATGAAAAAAACATTAAAATTTGCTCTCCCTGACAGCCTTTTTCACTGCAGCGCAAAAGACAACTGGGTGCCTACTAGCCCCAGCATCACTTGCGCTGCAGGATGCGCACTTGTAGCACAAACTTGATAAATAACTCCACTCATAGTGCACAGAGTGGCTCTTATGATCCCAAATCGCTTTGTTCCAGCTCTGACAATAGCAAAAACTTGTGTTTGTCAGAAAAGTGGGCTCGTGCGATTTACCACATAAAGAATAAGCTTAAAGAAACAACTAGTGCTACCTTTACAGTTCCATTTCAGAGGAGAATCACTGTATTTCAAGCTTCCCACTACACTCATTTTGCTTAAGAAATATAAGTACCCCAATTCCAAAGTACTCCAAAGTGGTGGTGTGCATATGGATAGGTACATATGTATGTGTACACACTTTTTTTTTTAAGTAGCATGTTACCCAAAAAAAAAAAAAAAAAAAAAAAGTTTGTAAAAATGCAGAAAAGTTACTGGCAAGTTCTAAGTGCAATTCTCCTCATTTCTTCAACACACAGTAAGCAGGTGGCTATGGCACTGTGCTACTTGTATTTCTCACCAACTTATACTGGAGAAACAGTTAATTTCCTTCTAAAGACATGCGAATGTTTTGTGAATGACCTTTCATTAAACTTTAAATCCCAAAGTACCAAGGTCACCATTGCTCACGAAAAGGTAGTCAAAGTTTTAAAGTCCTTTTCTGTGTAATAATTATTATCTATTTGCACACATACTTAATTGTTAGCTACTTTTAAGATGTCCTTCTGCAAATTAGTAACTTAGCAAACTCTGCAGATTTTCTTCCTTAAAATAAAATTTTACTGAATGAATGTCTACCCATCAAAATTGCAGCTTTAGAGAAACTACGGGTAACAGGAAGGACAAGTCTGGAAATCTCTATAGCCTTAAGCATGTTTCTTTTGTTTCTCCATTCATGTTTAAGAAGGCATTTGTACACTTAGGCAGCCTGATGAAATCTTAAAATGATTAAAATTCAAAGACGGGCCTTCGTGACCTTTATGAATTCCCAGGAATATCATCCAAGACCAAAACTGAAAATATACCAACTGTATGCTGTATCACAGAGCATTTCAACATCTCCAACATTTTAACATTTTGAGTAAGTTCTAATGCCTGCTTATAACTAAGAGAAATATAAATGTTTTTGCTCCGATTTCAAGGCCACCAAAGAACCCAATCGAGAGAAGCCAGTTACAACGCTGTCATTAAGCACGCGTTAAAGTCAAGAAGGTGGACAGTCTGTTTTCACCCACTACAGTTAAGGGTCTCTGAAATACCCCTGTCTGCACAGACACGCAGACCTATTACAAATAAAAACCGTGGCATTTGTGGTATTTGGAGTCCCCCGTAAGTCATTAAGCACAACTCAGAATCTAATCTAGGTCTACTTAAAGTGTGATCCTTTTGTGTACACTCCCGCTTACAGGCAAAGCCAGCTCCCAGCACCAGGAGTATCAGATTCTTGCAGCATCCATGACACTTGTAAGCATTCAGTGGTCAGAACACCACTACATATCCTTCAAATGACATGGACCAGTGAAGCTGGAAGGTATCTTCACTGAACCAAGCCGGCTGGTATCTCAGCAATCCACCAGGACACGAGCCCCGGCATGCCCCCCGGCAGTGTGCGGAATATCCACTGAGGAGGAGGTGGTGGGTTTTGCATTTTTGAAAGTCAACAGTTTTGAATACTGAAATGCAAAGGGTACACGCCAGCCACAACAGCGGCGTCTCAAAAACACTTCACACCGCAAAAGGCTGGCATTCGTTTTTTTACTGTAGGATTTCGGAGCGAGAATCGGTTAGACAGCAAGGTGATAAGCACGACAAAACACTAGCAGAGCGAGCTAGCCAGAGATAATAAAAGAAGGCACAGCATTTTCAAAGTTAAATCATCGGGGTACCTATTACATGAAGATAGGAAGAATCCTCTGCATTAATGCTAACAGAGCGTATTATCTAAAACATATAATAATGTACTAGTTTTTCTGGCTGCTGCTAAGTCATTAAAAATACCCACCTATTAGTTAAAAGCTGAACAATACAAAGTGTGCTTTGATTTCTGCACTACCATGCCACTGCACTTGGAAGACGGTATTATCTTTCCATTTTTTGAATGAAATGAAGTATAAACATATTTTAAAAGGACAAAAATAAATATCCCCTTCATTTCGGGTGTATTTACTGCTCATTAAACTACATGCTGTGCTTTCAGTTCCTAACACCAACCTCATATTGTCAATCTTTGACATCATGATTCATTACCTTATTAACTGAAAATAACTGACATGTCATAGATGTAAGGACTATGAAGTCACAAGTTTCCACGCACAATACAGACATCACCCGAACATCAGCAAGACCAGGGTGTGCACGAGTAATGTGGTTATTGACGAAAATAATTAATTAGATGTAGGACACCCCGCAGATGCAACTCCTTGTTAAGGAGTAGCCCTAAGGGGAAATAAATAAATAAATATGGCCTATAACAAATAATTACAACAGGTTCCCAAGGCGCGGGCTCCCACACGCACGGTGAAGCTTCACGTTCACACGTTAGCCCCACGGACCACGCACGACGGCTGCGGGAGCTGCGGCCGCCGCCAGCACGCCGGG
>VXBL01007436.1:806405-853200 GCA_013400195.1 Aramus guarauna
AGCGGCTGGTGTCTTCAGTGATGCGAGTTGTCTCCCAACTGTAGTAGATGGGAAGAACAATTTTTATATCATACTTGTGCTGCTGAACTTTACTGCTGTAATGGCTGTAAGTAATTCCTGTGGGGTTTTGTATCAGTTCTCACTGAGTGATGTGTCACACACTCCTGTACCATTGTAAGCTGCCAAAATAGGTCTGTACCAATGTGTAGCAAGTTTCTGGGACTAGCATACTGCTATGTTTTGCTCATTAGTGAAAAGACCTGGTTAATTTTTATTTAGCTTTGCTACACTAACTCAAGTTGAAATAAAGTTCAGTCTTACTTACGTATATGATTTGTGGTCACTTATGAATTACATTGGACAAATATTTCCAAAAGTCTTGGGCATGGTATTTTCTAAATGGGCTTGAGCACTTTTGAAGGGAGACTTCAAAGTTTCTGACTCACTTCGGTTCTTTTCAAAATTTTACACATTATATTTGCAAAGCAGAAAATTAAAGTTCCTCTCTTATAGGCAGCAGCTGTCAGGAGAAAATACCGTATTTTCTTTCTTCTGCGGTTACTCCCTGACCTGCACCATGTAAAACTATCTGGGTTTTTTCTGTGGAGCAAAACTAGATGTACTTGTTACTTGGTTTAAGCAGGGACTTCATGTCTCTAGCTTATAAGCATAAGACCATCACGGACTTCAGGGAAACCACTGGGAGCAAAGAGCACCTCTCCTGAGACACTGAGCACATACTAACTCCTGAGCCTTCCTCATCGTAGCTATAGGGCTCTATCCCTAAGCAGGATTTCCAAAGAACAGCAGGCAGTGCCCCATGCTTTCATCTTTTCAAAGCCAGCGGTTAGTAGATGTGCTTTTACTTGTCTTCCTTTAGCTCATCTCTTTCCATCCGTGCGGACTCCTCAACTTACTGAAGCCTCATTGCAGAGGCTTGTAGTAGTGAGGTCAATACTGCACAAGGAACCAGATCACATCTTGCAATTAAAGGAAGAGGTCCTCAGGCAGAAGAGGCATTCATCAAGGCAGTATAAGGCATGGTCATTAAAAACCCAGGGAACAAACTTGGTAAATAAGCAAGGTAAATACTTTTCAGTAAGAGTAATTATGTGAAAAAGAGACATTTAGAACTCCTTTATTATCTGTGCTTGTAATATGAAACATATCTCTGCACAACTGGGGCTTTGTGGGGCACTTTTTGCAGATTTTGTTGCTGCAATGTAGACTGGTATCCTGGCAGAGCTCAAAAATCAAGTTACATTCACAGTATCTTAATTATTAAGAATGAAAACAAGTGTCAATTCTGAACACTTGCTCCTTTGTCATTGAGACTGCTGTCAGAAACAGAACTTCAGCTGGCTCCCCTGTTTGGGGCACAGAAATCATCTTTGTGCACATCATCTGGCCTGCTGAGCTCTCTCAGCAGCCTGCTTTTCTGCCACTGTTGCATTTCAAATGGTAGAACAGAGATGATAGAGCTCACCAGAGCCACCTGTATGTGGATGGGATCTCTCAGCACAGGAAAAGAAAATTCTCTTGAGGACCTTACAGAGAGGTAAAGACGACAGGTAAGCTGGATCGTTTTTGTTGGGCAACGTGCCACACTACTTGTTTGATCAGATCTGAGCACACAGGTCCCTTTTGTAGTACAAGTACTATACAAATAGATGAGCAACAGCGGTATTGGCTGTTACCCATAGCGTTGCTACTCATGCCGAACATTGTGTAACCCACCCTGAAGTTTCCGGCGTGGAAGTTTGTAAGCTCGCACTTCTGAAGGTAGACCTGATGTCACAGCAGCACTGTTCCTGTAGTGCAAATGAACTACTCACTTCATCCGTTGTCAGGTAATGTCGGTCTAGGAGTAGGGCAGGGGTGGAAGATGTCAGGGGGTGGTTAGAGCCCATGAGTCCAGTCATCTGGATTCTCACCACTGGCACACAGTGATTGCACCTACACTGGCTTGCACACTTTGGGGTTTGGGCCTGGGAAGCATCCAAAGCTCGCAGGTGCGTTATTGTTGCCTGAGGAGGCCTTTTCCCTGGAAACTGAGGAGATATGAGGCGTTATAAGGAGCTAAGAGGGAGATCTGAAATCCAAAGTTATCTTGGGTCTAATAATATAGATGTAGCAACCTTGACCCAGGTGCATCCTTTCATATCTCTGCGCTTCAGTTAACAAATGCTAAAAAGGGTTTTTCATTAGTGCAGTCCAAGGCTCTCCCAGCTTGTGGTCCGTCTGCCCTGCTGAGCACATCCACCCAGCTCCACCCCCAGCTGGGTATTTTTGAGTGTTTACTATTATGCTTGCTATGCCAGTGGCTGCTGCAACCGCGTGGCTCTGGAGACTGGCGCAACTGGCCCCAGAGGTGGCACAGGTGTCCCCGTCACCTGTGTTGTGTCCTGGTTAATCAATAGTGCTAGTGCTCTGAGATTCCTCCAGGAATACCGCCTGGTTTTATTTATACACACAGACTTAGTGTGAAGTATTGTTGCTACACCTGAATGTATGCAGAGCAGATTATTTTTCTGTAACAAAGAGTCATAATACCATTGAGTATTCAGACTTTCGCCCTGCTTACCCAAAGCTCTGGTGGGGGTGGACTGGGAGCTGCTAAACAGGACCCTAAATGGATGATCCTAAGAGCACCAAAAGACAAGCTGCTATTCGTCCTTTCCCAGTCTCCAAAAAAGCAATAGCGTAAATTACATTAAAAAAACACAACAAAAAAAAGAACAAAAAAACCCCCAAAACCCAAGCCATTCAATGCAATGCTGTGCAATCAAGATAACATGAATAAAGTTTGTAGAAAACCAGTAGCTTCTGAAAAATCAGAACATAAGATATTGCCTCTGAAAGAGTTATTAAAATAACTTGGGGGGGGGCAGAACTCAGAACTGTTAAAAGAAGCAGCTAAGCTTGGGGAAATTGCAATCTAAAAGCAAGGTGGATTAAGCAAATCCTTCTGTACAGAACCATGCTACAACTAGGAACCCTCTAACCATCACTCGGAAAAGCTTACGCTCTGGGACTCGATTTTCAGGCACATAATACGAGCTTTAGTGATTGTGTCTGCACTGTACTCCCAATTAAGGGAGTCCTCTCTTGTGCTTAAGTCCATTTCTGTTCAGGAAAGCAGTTAAGCAATTCTTAAAGCATATTCTTAAGTGCTCTTTTGAAAGGGAATGCTTTCCTGGTGTGGGACATACGTCTGCATTCACCATTCAGTTTGGCTGAATTTTCCCAACCTGGTGCACACAGGACTCGTTGCAAAACTAGGAGGAGGATGCGTTGGCAGCAAGTGGCACCGCGATTGCTTTAAAGTCACGGTCGAGCTTTGCAAGCAGCCATCCCAAAGTGGGACAGTGCTCCACTCCAGTTGTTTTCTTGAGGCACATGGGGGAAAGGGCAAGCTTCAGAGCAACAGGAACTCGCTGGATTGCAGTGGCTAGATTTAGAGTACATTTTTGCACTGAAGTAATACATAATCCATAGGTTTAACGTGGCTCTCACAAGCCCCGCGGGAGCACTAACAGTTTTTAACGGAGAGAAGAGTTGTGAAAATTTTTTAATTCCCTTTCAAGCAAAGTCTGCTGACAAAGACTTTTGTTCTCCATCACATCTAAGTGCTCTGGGGACAGAAATCTTTCCTGTAGTGTTCCATTTCAACTGCCCCAAGATTGTCTCCTCCTTTTGGATGCAGCAGAGAGGACTCATTGGATGTCAACTCCCTCGTGAGGAAATCATGATTTCAAATAAAATGTGGCATTAACTTTGACTGTCAGGATACTTATTCATTAACATAATTTGGGGGGCATAAGTTAAACATGTGTGTAAAAAAGCAAAGGAAATGCGAGTTAAGATTTAAGGTCTCCCTTTGCTGTACTCCATCTTTCTAAAATAACACAGAGCACCTTCTGACCTGGCTGCTTAAATAGCAGGGCTGTGCTTAAATAGTACAGTCTTGTTCTGCTGCAGAGGGCAAAAAGGTGATCTCTCTACAGAGATCATGTATCATTGCTTTCTCAGTAACCAGACCTATTCACCATTGTGAAATAGTCAATATGCTGCTTCTCCCCCATATTTCAAATTGTATTTTTAAAGTCAGAACCTGCTAACTCGAGTTAGCTAGTTTGCTGAGAGAGAAAAAAAAACAAACAGAAAACATGGAGACAGGGCTTCATGAGATTAAAACCAGGTAATCTTTAACTTTATGTAGCCAGTGAAGGTCAAGCAATAGTCTTGTAACTGGTGTTGACCCTCAGTAGTTGGTGAGGGTGGTTTTGGTGAACTCCAGTAGCGGCTCAGACTTAACCCAACTAGCTATCCAGATACACATGGACCTCTGTCTCGTCTCCACTAGGCCCAGCTGCAAAATAGCAACCTGAGATTGGTGTAGCATTGTAAAAATATAGATAACGACTTTGGTAGTAGATACTCTGAATGGGGAGAAAATGGGAGCAGGAAAATAATCCCTTTCCTTTGCTGAAGTATTTATCTGCTTCTCAGCAAAGTGGACCATTGTGTCCAGCTTCCTGCTTCGAATCTGGCCCAGGCAGTAGAAACCCAAAAGAAGTCATCACTGAATGGCTGGCAAGGCCCCGTGTGTCACCAGCCAGCTGTTTCAGGCCAGCATCTAGTTCACATAATAAAAACGTCCTTGTATTTGGCTCTGAGTGACATTGCCTTGGAATACAAGCAGATCATCTGCAGTCTGCTTTGGCGTGAAGGATTTGCCAGCCGTTCACAGCTGGAAATTGTTCCCATCTCACCTTTTTGAATATTTCCATGGTACCAAATGGGGAATGTAAGGAAATCAATACTAGCTCTATTTCTCTTCTACCAGCAGATTAAGAGGTAACGTTAGTCCTCCCTGTTATCAACAAGCTAATTCATGAGCCTTTATGGGAGGCAAAAATGCAGGTATGAGGGTAGATATTATTAATCCTAAAAAATGGAGATAAAGCAGAATAAAGCAATACTTGATGTCAGAGCCCAGTCACCAGAACTTCATCTCTTTTTTTCTTCTTTGGTTCAAGTTGCCTGGGTGATTTTCAGGTACGTATTGCTCACGAGAGAACATCTTCCTGTCTGCCCAATGCCTCATATTCGTTTACACCAAGGTATAAATAAACATTCCAAACATCCTAGGGCTGAGGAACGACACTGGAGGAAAATGAAAAAGGTTTCCTTTTTAACTTCATTCCGGTACAGCTCATCGGCAGACAAAGGTTCATTGCTGATGTAAAGGGACAGTCCTAGTGGACCCAGTGCTCGCTCACACAAGCTATGAATCTGGCCAGTAGTCTTTTACCGATGATAAAACAGGGAGACAGGCAAAATGAAGAACATCCCTCTACTGAGAAATTTCATTTTTTAAAATTAGACATATTTTAGTTACAAAAGACTGCAAAAGTGTTCAAAATAATAAAACTTTAGGATTTCTGTGGTCCTTATCCCAAGAACAGCTGCAATGATTTAAAACGAATATGATTAAAAGGAAATTTATATATTGCACCTTGACTTTGGTTTCAGACCTGAATGGATTTTAACTGCCAAGCGACAAGCCCTTTAAAATGGGATTAACAATGGAAATTCTGGCTTTTTTGAGCTGCCATGGTGCTATTATAACATCCAGGCTTCTTCACAGCCCTTGGTCCACTGTCAAGAACTCCAGGTGTCAGACACCAAGACTAAAGCTAGGGCAGTGACCCAAGTTATTTTGGAAGTTACAGCTCAACATTTAAGATTTCATGCAGTAGCTCTGATGACAAAAAAATGAATTTACCACATGGAATCTCACAACATATTGTGCGGTAACTCAGAAAATAACTTGGGTTACCATTGCACATATATATATATATATAATACGCATTAACAGCATTTATAGACACTGATCTATTAAGTCATTTTCCTACACTACCTTCAGACCTTTTGTATGAAGCAGAAAAACCATCATTAAAGCTATGGTTTGCCAGACAATTACTTTGTCAAATCTCAAGAAATTGCATAATAAATTGTATACATGCATCAAACATGAACAGCAGAGGGGTATAACAAGCTGTGTATTTCCAGTCCAGTTGTTCTTTCATCTAAACAGTAGCTTTTGTTTTGAAGAGTAATCCTATATTCTTTTCAAGGCATAAAATGTGCATATACATTTATCTATCAAACTAAGTAGAAATAATTGAAACACTTAATATGCACAGTAATAAAGAAACGCACGAACAACTTCATTATTAATGTCTATTGATTATTTATGTTTTCAAATAGGCAAATGTAGCTACTAATATTTTATCATGTTAGTCTATATGTGCATTTTGGCTTTACCTGTTTATTGGCAAATTTACTATCTACATTATGGGTGTTTTTATTGCTGTACAGTCATTTGCTATGCGCATAACTGAGGTCAGTTTACGAACTGACTAGTGTTTACTCAATTTGATTACTATGTAACATTGCTGAGACTATTCCCCCTTTGGAAAATTAACTGTACAAGGAAGCCCAGTAAATCTTTACTTAAAAATTCCAAACTTTAGATTGATTTCAGCAGTGGGTCTGTATTGATCTAAAAAGCTTTGCGTTCCTAACTAAAAACTAATCTTTATTTCACCCTTTAGTGACTGCAGCCATAAATATGTTCACTCGTACTGGAGTTTAGTGGATTAATGGTTATTGGAGATTGTGGCTTCCAACTGAGGTTGGTAAACCTTAACCTTTGGAGGACAACATGAAGGCATTTACCCCTTGTCATCTGTAATAGCTGGGTCCCTTTCTGACAGTTACCCGAGTGTTAAAGAGGAGGCAGAGCAGGGGATAGGAAATAAAGCACCAGCGGCTCACGTTAGCTGTTAATCACTGACTGGACCGACTACTGTATCTGGACCCGACTCCTGATGCAAAAGCATTCAAATGAAACCATTTGTTTCGTTCGTGATGCTAGAACTCCAACATTTCCAAGCACTAGAATTAGTCCTG
Organism: Aramus guarauna; assembly: GCA_013400195.1. NCBI lineage: Eukaryota > Metazoa > Chordata > Aves > Gruiformes > Aramidae > Aramus > Aramus guarauna. The sequence goes on from VXBL01007436.1 coordinate 813,387, forward strand.
CCTCACAATTAAGAGACGGAAGTATTGTGTCTCCTATTCTTTTATTTCACCATGTTTGTGGGAGATGCTTTATGTGACTCAGGACAGATTTTTCTCACTGTCTCTGACAGAGGAATTTTGAAGGCAGCTGGCAGGAAGCATTACCTTACATTCCACCTCAATGACTTATTAGTTATTACCAAAACATAATTATACCAATTGTTATAAAACCCGTAATTGCATTAATGTCTTAAAGTAGGGTTTATTCTGGAATGTCATGTTCTGAAATAGATGTCAATTAGCACTTAACTTATGAACAAGCCATCCCTACAAAACTTTAATTCACTCAAGTCAGCTTAAGTTACTCAAGAAAGTAATGTGAGGGTAGAAATTATTCCCACATGTAAGGACTGAAAGATCTGACCTAACTTTTCATTAAAGAGAATAATGATTATTGAGAACATAAAAAAAATTATTTCATTAGCAATACAGAGAAGGTTTCACTGGAACACGAAATATACAAAACGGTAGATGTCAAGTGATTATATTAACAGACACAATTCAATATCCATTGTTCCAGAAAATATACTGAGCTTAAAGGAGAGATTTCTTCTGCAAGAAATATTGACTCGCGCCTGCCTAAATTCAAGGGAGAGATTTATTTTTCATAAGCAGGTACCATCTTGTGACAGTCACTTCTGTAATTATTCCCATTTGAGAGCATAAGGGATACTTGTGTCAAAAAGGGTGCCTGCTTTTTGGAAACTGATCTTGTTTTAAAACCTTTCTTTCTATTTCTATTAATTCTTCTATTTTTGCAAATCAAATTCCCAGGAAGGGAGATTGCTTTTGTAATAACATAGAATCGCAGTCGCTGGCAGCTGTTGCAAATGATTCTAGGCAATTTATGTCCCTCGAGACATTTCCCCAACATCAAGGTAATCAGGGCCAGTGGGATATAATCTGGGAACAATTCTAACAGGTTTGCCATCTTGGACCAAAAACCACAGTCCCAGGGGACATGCAGATCGCTCACTGTGCCTTGACATTCACTCCTAACACTTAGCTGCAAATTTTGCATCTGTTTTGTTTATTAAACTGAGAGCATTGAGTCAAACATTTAAACAAAGGTAACAAGACTGTAGGAATACCGAACATCTGCTAGGCAGAACGTTGCCCTTATTTTGCCATTTCATTTGTCTTACCTTTTCCTTATGCCTTCAATTCTCTCCGACTCATCTCCCAGTTTCAGACTGCTATAGATTTCCGCCAAGAATGCAAAAAAAGCACAGCAGCACACAGGGTGGGACCCCGCTACTTGCTGTTCTCATCGAAGATGGAAACAGGATTCGTGGGGGTCTTCTACAAGCTTTGGCTAATAGCAACAACCATTGGGGTTTTGTCAAGAAAATCTCAGTTTTAATAATAAAGTATCGGCTTTCTTAAATATATTGGTTTCTAGAAATTCTTGATGATCTCGACTGAAGTTTGTTTCCCCCTAGTTGCCAAAACATGCCTTAAAAATGTGACCTAGAGTGGAGAGAGTGGAAAGAATAGAGAGTACTTCTGCTGCAGGAGGCTGAGGGGACAAAAATCTGCTCCTATCTCCCCGCCAAGCACACATGGAGAACACACACAAAATGCTGGCAATTGAGCGTATCCTAAAAACATGAGCTCATTAACAGTACCTTAAAACTTTGTGCCATATAAATAAAGTCACAGTAATTGCAGGTATCTTCTGATTGCAGCTGGGGTGGAAACAAGAAGGAAAATTTCCAGCTGGTGGCCAAATGCTAAGGCTGATGTCTCTAGTTTACATTTAAAGCCCTGTCTGAATGCACGTGTATTTGATGCAGCATTGACAGCAGCAGCAAGAAGAATGAAATTGGTCTTTTTGGCCCAGCACGAAGCAAGAAAAGAGTGTACTGCCATGCACAAGACAGAAGAGCTATCACATCTCCCTTCAGCACCAGCTGTGTAGATCTTTGGGAGATACCTTCATCTGTCTGCCTGGGACTGTCAACCTGAGGAACGGAAGGAAAAACGAGCCTGCCTCTGACTACCTCTTCCCGTGGCGGGGCAGACCCGCTGATTGTCTGAGCTGTAGGGTTAGCATTGGCAGGAGAACTAGGTGCCCCAGAGAGCAGAGGTGACGAGACCACCAAGCTCATTGCTGCTGAATCTGCTTTGCAAAACAGTTGCTGGGCAAGGAGACCAGCTCTAAATGCTACCAGGTTATTGGGGTGACCAAGTGTGACAGATCAGTGAGAGAATGGCTCAAAACAGGGGAAATGAGAGTGCAGACCTGGTGTTTTCTGGTTAGGAAAGGAGTACATGGGGGTTTTTTGTGAGGAGGACATGCCCACAGAACGTCATAGGCATCACCAAGTGAGGGGGAAAATATTTGTGGGAACCTTTGTTAAACCTGTGGGAGCTCATCACTCACGATCACCTAGCTGAGATCAAAGTAGGGCCACCTAGAGTAAGACTGCTGTTCTCACAGAATGCCAAACTGCTTAGAATATTATAAGAAAAAATACAAAGAAATTAAAAATGACCACATCATTTCACACAGCAATAAATATGTCACAAGGATTTTTTATCACACAGACTTGATGCACGTTGGACAGTAAGAAAATAGATTTGATCAACAGGAATAGCTGCTCTACAGCTAATATGATCTACTGAGTCACAAATCCTCTTTTTCATAATGCTTAAATACGGATTTACATGATGGACCATAACAACTCCAAATGCACCATTTATGTTTATCATGTAAATAATGATGAGTTTTCAAATTAGAATGCAGATCAAAATAGCATGCTAGTTATTCAAATGGCTTCTTGGTTCAGAAACTCACTTTTTGAATAGTTCAGAAGTATGAACTATTTAGACTGTGAGCGTACATTACTGAGATCCAGGTGAGTAATGTGCACATGAGATTGGTCCTGCTGAACTCAGTAAGGTTTATTCAGCTGTATAAAGTTACTTATGGCTGTATGTACCTGCAGGAGAGATGTCAAAGTCAGTAAGGACACTTTATTTTTTCTTGTCGACTTCCAAGGATTCTGTGAGCTGATCACTAAGATCCTATTAGCATTCACTATTTGCTGCTAGGGGAGTAATTTCTGTGTCCAAAGCCCATGCAATGTGATGACTAGTTTGCTAGTTTTTCTACCCTTTTCTTCTTCCACAATGCAGTACTTCAAAAAAATGCAAGAAACCTTGCCAGCATCCCGTTTAAGCGCACGCACCTTCAGAAATGCTGTGCTACCCTCTCTCAGCCTGCTTCTGCATGCCTCAGCTGCATAACAGCCCTCCAGCTGGTGTGTGCACCCACGAATGTGGGCATCTATGGGAGTCAGGATAGGTCCTGCATTTAGCACTTAACTCTTTAATAGTTAAGCAATAAATTGTTCACTAGATTGTCTAAGTGTTGCAGAAAAACAGACACGTTTTCACCTTTGATACTAGGATCTCAGCCGGGGGTGGCTTCTGTAGTTCTTCAAGGCTAAAAACCAGTCTTGTGCAAAAGGCCAGTACAAAGGTCTTACAAGTCAAGTTATTCAAGTCCTCCCTCAGCCCCCAAACCAGTCCTGCTTGCCATAGCTTGCTGCTGACAACAACCTTTGGACTGCTTCTCAGTAGAAAGGTGAGGTCTGAAAATAGCCAATGCCCAAGGATTCAGGGGATCCTAGAAAGCCCAAAGGTTATTTGGTATTATTTTTTTCCTGTTCTATACCCATCTCTCCCTAAACAGACAGAGTCCATCCCCTTCTACTTCCTCTGAGTTAATTATAACTTGCATTGAGTAGTGTCATGGAGAGAGACATAAAAAGCAGCAACACTAATAGTACTCAAGGGGAATTTAGCAGCTCTACAGCAGAACAAAAATCTCCCAGCAAAGAGTTGTGGCAATAAATGAGCCAGTTTGATACCAGTCAAAGTCCACATGCAGATAGATTTATTTCCTCTATATTGGCCATGCTTTTCCAGCTTCATGAGATATGGATATTTCTGCAGGAAGGATTCCACGTTTAGATTGAGAGGTAGCATGTCCCTGTAACATAAAGCATTCACTGGCCACTGCACCGGTACAGGGACACTGGAGTTCAAATGAGCTTTTGCAAATCCCCAAGAGGGGAAGAAAAAAAAAAGACAGAGACTTGGGTACTGCTTGAAAAGAAATATTTGGACTTACAGCAGAGTTGAGGGGGGGAGCAGAGAGGGGGAAACTCACTGTCTCTGTTCCTGTTTGAGACAAATCAGAGACAGCCAGATGCAACCAGTGTATGAATGGTGCGATGTGAGGGCTTCCCCAGCCTGGATGCTTCCGAGCCGTGTGGGTGATCTGGGATCATGGGCAGAGTGCAGCATTGACAAGATGCAGAGAACAATGCAAAACATGTCAGTGGTGCCAATATTTACCTGCTTGCTGTTGCTTAATTTATTTATGCAGGTTTAGATGTCAGGCAAATTTTCAAGGTCAGTAGTGCCTTACTCAAATGGGCAGCTAGAGGGGACAATATGAAGCTACCCACAGCTAGAATCCCAACCAGCCCATGTACTTCCTTCCTCTTGGTTACTGCTAGCTTGTCCAAAGGACCATGTTCTTCTACCGGAAATTCAGCTGCAGTCCTTGCTTCCTTCTCCCTATCTGATGAACTCTCCCTGTCTCTTCTCTTCTCAGCCTTCTCCTAAATGGTCTGAGCATCCTTCTGCTCTTCTGGTAGATTCCACCTTGTAGGAGAAAAATGGAAATTTTTCAGCAAGAAAGCCAACACGGTGGTAGACCTATAGCAAGAACTCACTGGGGACATTTAGCTACATTTTACTTCAGAATTTTCCTTTGCGATGGCTAAAATCCTATTTGTGAAGTGGGCTGACCATGCTCCTTGGTAAAACGTGAGCACAATGAAGCCAGAGCTATGGACACCATCCCAGTTCGGAACCTATATTTTTGAGATATCTATTTCCTATGGGATGTCTTCACATAGCAAAGAGCTTGTACTCATGCCCATAGCATGCATCAGACACAACTGATAAAAGGAAGAAAATGGTTCCAAATCTGCACTTCATTGTTGTCCCTTAACACGAAAACAGGCTTTAGTATTTAGTTCTTGAAGGCTGGAGAAGGTAAGAATGATCTCTAAGGGCAGGAATTTGTAGCCTCCATTTGTTTTTCAGGCTGCCTGTTTTTAAGACATACCGCCTGTGCATTGTAGTTGATAGGGGAGCGTGGTCTGTCTAAAGAAGCTGTAAACCATTTCCTTTGACTAGAGCAAAGGCAGCAGAAAGCTTTGCAAGCCATGGATCTGTGGGGAGTCTGACTTGATTTATATGTGTTTCCCCTTCCAAAAAGATAAAGATTTTCTCTTGGTGCTTAAAGGTCCAATTTCTACAGCAGTGAAGAGATCCAAATGGTTGCTCCAAGTTTTCCAGGCACTCCATAGAGTTTTCTCCAGATAGATGATAGATTTATACAAGAAAGTACCGAAAACTCTAATAGTAAGGAGAAAATGTAGGGAGAAAAAAATGCCCTAAATGCTGATTAAACACAGAAGAGCACAAAAATTTACCATGCCTTCCCATCCTTGTCTTCAAGTCAAACTGAACTTGTTGCCTACCGCTTGGTCTTCTTCAAAATCTTATGGAAAATAAACAGACTTCCTGTGAAATTGCTTTGAACAAGCACCAGATACAGAGCTCCCTTCCCCCATCACCTTTCTGCACCATTGCAAAGACTTAATGATTTACATTGTTCAGAGAGTCACTCAAGCAGGCAAAGTGGAATTCCACCTGATCGGTAACATAGGGTACTTCCTATCTGAGCTGGCGTGTGAGCTGTTTGTCAGCTCTCCTAACATGTGAAGAGCTGTATGGGATCTGCTGAAGTAGGTATAGTTTTTAAGGGCAATAACTTGCTTTTTTTGTGTTGGCATGAAAAAAACCACCATAGAGAATGCCATTAAGACAGGGGGCAAAGTGAACATAAGCACACCAACACATTATCCAGCCTCAATGGCACATGGTACATTGTCTCCATTATCAGACAAAAAAACCTCACAAGAGACAGAGATCAAAGGGTTAGCTTTTCAGTGATCTTGTCATGCGGCTTCTTAAATGATAATGTAAAGGTTTTAAAAAACATTTACCGTAATTTCTGCTAAGTGTCACAGCCTAGTGAACCATTAAAAGTGAAGCAGCTCACTGAACCGCGCGGAAGTGAACAGATGGAATTCCACCCTCCCTCTGCTCCAGAGCCTCCTCGAACAATGCAAAGTCTTCTTTCAAATCTCCTCCTCTGAGCTCATTACCCAGGGCAAATATGTGGCAGGTTCTACTGCCACAAAGACTGAGGTTCGCTCTTCTCTGCGGCAAGGCTGTGTGTTAGGTTTTAAAAAGAAAAAAAATTAAAAAATTTACTCTGGTTTCTACACTTGTGCAATCCTTTCTTTGTTCCTCACTTTATACGGATGCTTGGAGAAAAGGAGGACACCTTGATTTGAGGTTCCCAGGGTTTTAGAGATCACCTTCAGTCTTGTTTTCTCCAGACATCACTTTAAAAAGAATAGCCATTTTCTTTGGGAACAGTTGTTTGCATCTCCATAGTTCTAAATTTTCTAGAGAGAAAGATGTAGCCCTGGCACTGTTGCTGCTGTTGCATTTATTCCTGCTCCTCTTACATCCTCCTCTCTGCTTCCCTGCCTAGGTGACCAGTAATTCTGCACAGGTATGCATGATCTTGCACTCTCCCTGCTAATTTTTTAGAGTGCTTTATGGGCTCATGGAAATTCGGATCATTATCAGAGGGCTGAAATTTCCACCGAGTTTTGTGGGTTTCACGAGCACAGTGTGAACCATCTCCTCAGGCCAGCTTACAGTAGAGGCTAGTAGGGGTCCTGCAAGCTCCACTGTGGCATGTGAATCAGTGGTGCAGCAGCCACAGGGAGAGGAGGCTGAGGGGGAGATGAAGGATGCTCAGTGCTTGGTAGGTGTCAAAGTTTTTGAGGAGAGAGGATTCATGCAATAAACTCCAGTTCCATTCAGGGCCATCCTCTTCCTCCAAGGAGTCTCACTGATGGGTGAAGGGTGATACGCAAAAGATTGATCTTGCTCAAATTTGGACATCTTTAACACACTAGCCCAAAGCCCCAAGGTCCCCATCTACAATTTGAGTCACCTGACAAGCTTAATTTGGGCTGGGGTCATTTCTGCAACATATAACTAGACAAAATCTACTGCTTTTCATCTTTATCTTTGAAGCCAAACGCACAATTTCTGCTTGTCTGTAGGTTAAGTGCCTGACTCTTCTCTATCCTGTACCACATTTACTTCTGTGTAAAACTGTCAGACATAACATTGCTCCTAATTCCCACTGAACCATAGCATTATGGTCCAGAAACCATCCATGATTCTCCTCAGTCTGCTCTCGCCTTTGGCCTTCATTGTAGAAACCTGGGAGTGGGGCTTACTGTGGGATCCAGCCATTAGAGGTCCTTCAAACCATGGAAACCAGAAAACATCTGTATTCAGGATTCATCCCCACATGGTTTCAGCATTTTATAAGGAGGTTCACCCATGTGAGAGCTGGTGTCTCCCAAAAAGCCCTTTCTCTGTTGTCAATGGTCTTGTGTTCTGAGGGGACCTGGTGAGAATAGAGTACAAAATTCATAGGTGAAGAAAAAAAAAACCAAAACCACTTAAATTGGTCATTTTCTAGATTCTGAGACTGTGAGTCACCAGTGTGGCATAGGAAAATTCACCATTTTGTCCTCAGCTTCAGCACACTGGAAAATAAGAAGAGTTGCCTTGGAGCTTGAGTGTTAGATGTGAGGCCTGATTTGAAATCTGGGATATAAAAAGCACCCTGGCACCTTGAGCTCTCTGCTTTCCAAGGTTGAACAGAAATGAGTAATTCCATCCTTTCTGGATACTGGAGAAGGCTGGAGTTCAACTGCTTGGTGTGCCTGGCTGGTGATGTGGGCTGAGAAATACAGGGCTGTGGGTATGGAACGAGGAAGGCTGTGGCACCTCCTTCTCTGGGAGAGGCAGCAATCCCCATCATGGGCTCTGTACAGCAGCAGGAGATGCTGCCAGCTGAACAACACATCCCTACGGGGCCACGAAGTGCTGCTCAGCCAGGCATGGCCAGCCCTGTCTCTGCCTGGCCGGGCTCTCTGCTGACTGCAGCACGCTCTCACCAAGGACATCCTGCTTCTCCCCAGGAAGAGGCAAAGTACCTCCCTCAGCACATTCCCCTTACCCACCACACAGCTTATCGTTTTCACAAGCTTCTGGCGTCTGTCCGTGTTTCTGCTGAGACTCTTACAAGGCAAAGACTTTGGTTTCCTTCCCAGGGAAAGACTTAGCCAGGTGACTCCGGCCCTTCCATCGCTTGTTGAGCAGAATGAAAAGGGTCCTCTCTGGTGTGACAGACTGTGGCATTCAGGAGAAGACACAGAGAGTTTGCTCAGAAATGACAGCTGAAAACGTAAATAAACTGGGAAGGATCGAGTTATCTTGCTGGGAGAAGTTGCTGGCCCCCTCAACTGGAAGCTGTGGCCGTCCCAGGAGAGGCAGAGTACCTGGCTGTGTCTGAGTGAGGCTGTTCTCTGCAAAATGAAATGCCTGTGTTCGAATCACCTCTCTGATCATTTGACCGTGCCTTTGGAATAATTTGTATGGATCAAGATGTACTTCTTCCTCTTGAATCTTCCAGGTTGTCATGGCAAGTGAGAATAACCACCATGTTGCCAGGGTAGACCCCGCACCAGCTCTTACACAGCCACTTCTAAGTGGTCTTCAGCACTGCAAGAGTGGGATCAGACCTGCACGGGAGTTGTTATCCTGGTTTCCAGCAGCTCTCAGCTTCCTTAAGGGCGCACTCCCTGAATAGCCCTACCTCGTACCCTCAGTCTGTCACAGCCATGGGAACTGCGCTCTGACTGAAAGCCTGAGCACTGGTCCTTTTATTTGTGGAAATAGATACGAACGAGTGCTCCATGTTTCATTATCATCTTTCTCTTTTTTTCTTCTTCTTCTTTTTTACCATTTACATTGCATGCATACACTTGAGCAACTTGGCTTCAGTCTTGATTGAAATATTTAATGGATATTATTCATTGTTGGTATTCTCTTGATGTTGTTCTCATTCATTTTAAAACTGCCAAACCTTCCCATTTTTCAAGGATGCCTGGCCTTTTAAATAAGGAAAGCATTTTGATACCTTTATTACATTTTTTGAGGCCACATTAGCTTGTTTTTGCTATCATTTTGACTTTGATTCTAATAAACTGAATAGAAATAGCAGTCTCTCCATTTCTTAAATACTGCATGCTTTTCCATTATTGTCCACAAACAGTTGATTCCAATCAACTTTCTTCAACTCATTCCATCCTCAAAATTATTGTACTTTTATAACCATTCACAAATATTTTCAGAAGTGCTTCCAATTTGATGATATTATAACCTAGCCCTAAGGGTTTATTATCTTCTATATTATTCATTTCACCTAGTTTCATTTCCTTGGACTAAGTCCAAAATAGCCCCTGGTCTTGTTGATTGCTCCTCAAACCGAAAAAAAACAGTTTGGTACCACACTCAGCAACACGCATCCATCCTTAATGACTCCACTAGTGCTATGCCCATCAATGTCAGTATAATTGAAATTCCACTATAGTCACTGCCTCTGCCTTTTTACAGCTTACCCCTTATCAATGTAAGCGTTTCCTGATCTACTACTTTGTTTTAACCACTTCTCAGGTGCATGCCAGTTTTCTTCTTGGATTGTTTCAATACCTTTAAGAGGTCCTTATTCATGCTTCACATTTGTCACTTATTTGACAAGCTGAATGGAAAAGAAATAGCATTACAAGGAGCATGTTACCTATTTTTGGATTTTCCCTCAATGCGGGAGTAGGGCACGTCTTAGAGCATTTGCCAACTATGCCAAGAATGGTTACTCAGGTGCAAAGAAAAGTGGAGAAAGTAAACAGAAGGAAAACACTCCCCTTCTATATTTAATTCGTATATATTCTTTTTGACATGCAGTTTTCCTTGGGAAATTCTGGTGGTAAAATAAAGCAGAACATTTAGGATGCTTCAAATAATACAACTCTCCTCCTGGTGAGCAAACCATGAGGGGGCTTCCTGACCCTAGCAATGTTGCAGTGCCAGCAGAGAGAAACTACTCTTCCGTTGCTTAGGCATACACTCAGCCTTTGAGAGCCTAATTTGGCTTTTTATATAAGCAGATCTTCCTTAAACAGAATTTTGAGTTAGCAATGAGCCCTTTACACTGTAATTCTGGGGAAGGTAGAGCCTTTCCCCTCATTTATTAGAAAAAAGTAAGTTTTACTCTTACATGGCATGCTGAGCTCTGAGATTATTGAGATGGGTGGGTAGAATAGTTCACTTCCAAACCTGCATAATCTCACTGATGATATTGCTAAGCTGTGTGAGATTTTAAAGGGTACCTGGTGCTGCTGAAACGAAACCTTCACAGGCCTTGAGGTCCCCTGAGCACTGACCTTATCAGTGGGTACATTGAGGGGGCCCAGAGGTTGCTTAAAAAAGCCAGGCGTCACTGGTGAGGATACATGTAAGATAAATATCAAACGAGGTTTGAGGGCTTGAGAAAGCTTGCTATGCGTTTTTGCCCGTGAGCAGAAAGGCTCTGGTGCATCGCTAAGATGCCCAGGTGATTGCCATCCTAACACATCCAGCCCACAGCCGCAGGAATAATGCATCCGCTCTTCCGAACGGGGATCCCACTTCCCCAAGGGGCTGAGTCCACCGAGCCCTTTTCTTGGTCCCTTCAACATGGAGCTGGGCAGTGCCTCGCAGGGCTGAGCCAACACAGCTAACAGCGTTTCTTCTGTCTGGGCACCGCTACTTATGCAGGGATGCTGCGCCTGGCAGGTGTTTCCAGTGGGCAGCTCACATCGGGGTGCTGTTTTCTCACTATCTCGGCACCTCTGGAAGTTGTTTGTGAAAGAATTACAAAGCCCGTCCATTTTTCATATGCCCGCCAGCTTAATATTGTACCTAACCTCGCATTTGGGCATCGCCCATTCTGTGGTGCATGTCTAGTGTTTATTTCAGTGTCTGTCAGAGACCCAGGGTTAAAACTATTGGAGGTCCAGATGACATCTGGCTTCTCAGCTCCTCCAGAATATTGGCTGCAGTGTTTATCAGTGCATTATTCATCAAAACTGATGATGCAAAGTACAACATGCTGTCTGCAGCTCAGTGTAAGAGTGGAAAGAAGTTGGCAGAAATGCCTAGTGTTCTGTGAGCAGCATGTAATCAATAGTCTGGGTGCTTGTTCACTTTATGTTGATGACTATTCCCTCTGGTACGTCTTTGTATATTTTTGGGTTCTCTGTATTACCAGCTGTGCGATTTTTCTCTCTCTTTTCTTGATACCAGCCTTGATAGAACAGAACAGGCAACCTTTTGTGCAGTAGGTGTCAAATCAAATAAACTATTTGCACAAAGGCTGGAAATGAGAGTCAGAGAAAAAAAGATTTAGTTGAGAATTTCCACGCCAACCTGATATGTCTTCCCTTTTTCTTTCTTTTTATCTATTTATTTTTTTTAAGGAAATGGGAAGAGATGAAATGCAGTAGAGGTAAAAACTGCTTTAACTGTCATTAAGACTTCAAACTGAATTCTGCTTTCCAGGTAAGGTACATCTAGCAAGACTCCGGAGACTTCAGTGAAGTTACTCCCACTTACACCAGTGTAACAGAGCTGAATGTGAATGCTTATCTTTAATGCAAGAATGTGCAAAACAATAATCAGATTCTCAGCTGGGGTAAGTTGGCAAGTTTCCATTAAAGTCAATGGACCTAGGCTGATTTACACCAGCTGACGATCTGCCCCAGTATCTGCTATACTATACATACCACATGCACACACAAGCCACTGCTTATTTATTTTCAGTGTTAGACCTGCATATGAATTTGGTGCTACAACAACTGAAGAACAGTGGTAGGTGAGTCTTATTAAAAAGGCATATTGCAGATAAGAACAGCATTATTTTTCTTATAGATCTTCCTTTAGCATGTGTGTATCGATTTGCAAAGTCTTACTGTTCTTGTCCAATGCAAAAATTATAAAGAAGAATGGAACTAAAAAAGGCTGTTTCACTTGTGACCCAAAGCAAAATAACAATCTTTGAAATTCTGAAATAGAGACTTAGCACTAATTCTCCTAAGCAAAACATAAGGGAAGCAGAGCAAAACAAAGTCTTGCTACCTCATTTAATGGCTCTTCTTAGAAGGGCTGTGTAATTTTTGTTTTCCAAAGGGGTTCACAAAAGTGTTAGCTGGACGTATGTGGATCTGTATGCACTGTGGCAGTGGGTGGCTGCTGTTCCTCAGCTATCTGCCATTCTCCCAAAGCCACGGAAGGCCAAACCGTGCATGGAATGGATATGACCGCTGTTAGGTCTGAACAGTGGGTCGGTCTCATAGTATGATTTAACCAGTATGCTATATTTTTAATATTTGAACAAGATTACTGATAAACAGTAAGTGTTGGTATGGATGTCTAGGTAAGAGGAGCTCAGATTAGAAAATATGGGAATGTAAATCAACAGTTTGCTCCTTTGACAGAGATCTTCTGTTGTGCTTTCAAGACTGAGAATCATGCTGTAGGGTGTCTAAGAAAAAAAAATAAATTAGAGGGATGATGAGTTTCAGATTTGAGGATGTTTGCCTCAACAGCGTTACTGGAATTGAAGTTGAAGTGACATTCATGAAGCTGTGTAGACTCAGTAGGTACCTTCTACAGCTCTTCTGTCACAGCATGTGCTCCTCCGGCCTGACACAGAGAAGTGAAGCAATAACTTCAGTCCCATTGCCATAGCTAAGTAACCTTCCAAGAGTCACTAGGGTTACAAATACAGACCCTAAGGGCTCACGTGGAGTTGTGAGGAGTATCAGAGAGTCTGTCTTGTACCTACTCTGTCTTGGGCACTTGGAGACATTTTTTCAGTAGCTGCAGAATCCCCAGTGTTGTGGCCAGAGAAAGTGATGGGATAAGATACGCTCCCCACTGAGAAAGAAGGGAAGAGTTTTTGTGCTTATAAAGGTTCTGAGCACTAGGTCAAAAGACACACTGTCCTTGAGGATGTGCAAGACTGAGAGAACATGGGTTGTGCTGGAGTTGGTATCTCTGCCTTGGCTCTATTCCACATGCTTTCTGCAATATGTGGAGTATGTCCTGGAAGCATAATCTTTCCTAGAGGAGAGTTCTGATTAGCTCGTCAGACTGACCTGCTCATCTTATTTGTCTCAGTTCAGTAGGCATGCTGCTAAGCTCAGGCTTTTTGGATCTCTCTGAGTCATGGGGTGCTCTGGCACAGCAGATCTTCTAGGCTGGGAGTTAAAGAAGTGGCAATGCTAGAGGCAAGTGATTTTTGAGAACCACAGATGAAAGGAGGAAATAAAGAGTGAAAGTGGGTCACTACTGCTATACACTCGTGTTCAGATTTGATTTTGATCACAGCCTGTCGCCAAATCATGCCACATTTAGCCTTGTCCCTCAGGGGACTATGGTACCAGAAGATCTTGCTGTGGGCAAGAGGAAGGAAACAGTGCTATTGTGGCTACCCGTAAAAAATTCAGCCAGACAGAATTTTATTGCAGTGACTGTTTTGCCTGGATGCAGACTGCAGGATTTGGACTGGAACAGTAAAAGAATTTGCTTACAGTCGTGTAACAGGTCAGGAGTTGGGTCAGGCCAAGGACCATGAGCATGTGATGTGGTGTATTATCCCATAATCATTAAACCATTTGTCACCCCTTGCTCCTGTACTTTTCAGGCTTTCAAAGGCCAAGCACACCTTCAACAAAATCAGACAACAGGAAGCCTATCATGAACCTTGTAGTATGTAAATAATGGTCTATGTTTGTGTAGTCCCGTGGCTGTCTCCTCTCTGCGGTGTTCTCTTCCCTTCAGTGAACCCCTACATCTGTGCTACATGACACTCCTCTTCAAATCCACACCTCCTTTCTAGGACACATATGTGATAGAAATATTAAGAATAGTGACACCTGAAATATCCTCATTTGCATCCAAGTTTGCGACAGAGTCATGCAGGGATGCATACGCATTCAAGATACTTCTTATTCCAAATAAAAATGAAAATTTCCAAACTGAGGTGCTTGCAGGGGTGTGGTATTGGGTTGTTTCATTTCTTACATAAGAGAAATTTTTAAAAAGTTCTAGTTTAGCAGAGTGCTTTTTTGCTTAGTAGACTGAGGGAATGTGGGCAAATGGGTAGCTTTGGGAGGCTGTGGGTTTACACGTTCAGAAAACAAAGTGGGAAAGCTAGTGAAGACCTCTGGGGCAATTTTTGGAGGAAGATACCAAGTTATAGAAGTAATATATTCCAGTGGAAACCTGCTATGGCAGATGTTCTGGTCAGGTTCATTTCAACATAACTTCTTCCAGGTCTCTTCAGGGGACAAATAAGACTCCACCATTGCCAGCTGACTGGAACATCATACTGCAGTGTTAAGTTGACTGGACAGCCCCACCAGCCTAGTGTGGAAAGCCAAGATTCATTTTAATCCCCTTTTTGTGTGTGGCTTGCATAGTTCACAAGGGCAACACCCTATGCCTGGCATTGCTCTCCCATTCAGTGGGAAGCTGGAGCTTCCTCAGCATCACAGTTCACCAAGGATTCCCAAGTCATCTCCCATCCAAGTGTGGACTGGGTCCCCCTGCTTGCCTGCTGAGCCTGGCTGGGTGATAGGACAAGCGGACACCATGCTGCAGCCTGCACCATGGACCATTTGCACCTCCCAGCAGCTGCATCAGCCTCTTTGCCAGGAGCAAGTGCCGTTGCCTCCTTCAAGTTTTGAAGGCTTTTCTTTGCAAGAGTACAAGTAGACACTCAAGTACAGTTTCAAGTAATTGAAAACAGTCTCAGAAGGATGACTGAAACATTTGTCTTCATACCTATGACATCCTTCCTAAACCTTTCTGCTTCCTAAAAGGGTGTCTCTGCACCACGCACAAAGAAACATATTCTCTACTTCACAGATTTCCAAATTTTTCAGGTTAGAAATATAAGGTTAGTGATTTGTACTAGGGATGAGAGTACAGACTATCTCACATACCTGCTCACACACATGCACACACATATATGGGTGCACAAATCCTCCAAGTCAATAATATCTTGAATGACTAGTAGGGTCATAGCTGTTCTTTTCTGAGAATTAGTAAAAGGTAGTCAGAAAAAGGATATTCCTTTCCATACTGTTCTGGTTTCAAATGAAATCTGAGATAAATTAAGAGTAAAGACTAAAGAAAAGAAAACGTTTAGTTTTCTGAGGCTCCTACTGTCAACTTCCATCTCAGATCCCCCACCTGAGCTAGCTTTTACTGTAGCACATCATTTAAGCAAAATCCCAGTGTCAAGATTTCCCAGTTTTCACTTGTTGTCACTTGCAGTCTGACTACATTTCGTCCTGTGCTCTATCCACAGCTGGTTGCCCCCTCCCTGTTAATTTCTGCCACTTGTTAGGAACTGCTGCTCCACCCAACATCTGTCCTGTGGGCAAGGGACCCCTTCTCCTCCCATCTAACCTCCTCACAAAGCTGACTGCCATGCAGAGCCAGAGGCGCGTGGTCCCCGCCCCGAGAGCACGTCTCTTTCCTGTCACTCGTGATGCTTTCCACCACGCCTGGCCCAGGAGTGCCCACCTGTGGCTTGTGGTCTGGACCAGGCTTGCTGCCCAGTGTCCCGAGGTGAGGGCTCCAGCAGGTCCCCAGCAGCTCTGCCACCCCCTCCCTGCCCTCCCAGCCTCCCCATCACAAACCCATCTGTGCGGCCTTGGCTTCCCCGGTTGTGTTTCACGACACCTGGTCCACCCCCAGACAGAGGTGGTCTGAAGAAAAAGAGAAGCGAAAGGTCATTTGGGTTTTTTTTATACTTCAGCATATATGACATTGTTTTGCGCTGGAGTTCAGAGCAGCTCCTGCGTGGTATAATCCAATTACCTTGCCACTAATAACAGTCACTAATCCAGCTCTGGGTGAGCTAAACATCAGTTTCCAAAGGTGTGTTTATCACGTGTACTCTAAAACTAAAATGTAGCTGTTATTCTCCCTAGGCATAAACGTATCATTTCAAACATTGCCACCACAAGACATTTGCTGGCCAAATACCCACAAGAATTTTAATTGTGAGAAAAAGCTGGCAAAATTATTCATCAATAATGTGATGTCCACAATCTTGGGTCAAATCCTACAGTGCTATAGGTAAAGAGACTCCCATTAACTTCAAACTGGGAACATGACTTAATGAATTGAATATACATGGAGCAAGGCCCTCAGAGATTGGCCCTTTGGATATACTTTGTCTAATTATTTTCTAATTATCTAAAATATTATCTAATATAATCTTTTTTTTTTAAGCTTCTCATAAAGCAACCAAAGTTCATTGTGCTATTATTAGCATTAGTATTACTTTCTATCAATAATAATGTGTGTATTTTGAAGCCTAAAGTCAAGTCATTTAGCTTGGTGATATATTAAAAAGACCCTTAGGGAAATGAGGTGCTACACAGAATTTTGCTGCAGGACCAAGATTTTTGAGGGAAGTAGTGATTTTGAATGACTCAAGTTGGGAAAGTTGAGCGCACTATTCAGTATAAAAAAAAATATATAGCTAATTTAAGACACTAAATAATTTAGTTGCTACTTTTTTCATGAAATATGAGTCTATTTCTCCCTAGGAGGGAGGACATAGATTCCACACCTTTTCAGGAACTTTGCCTGCGATTAAATAATCTTATAAGAATATTTCTTATGTAGGAGTGAAATTACATAAAACCAATTCACTCAGTAAAAACAAACCAACAAACAAACAAAAAACCAAACAAACCCCCAAAGCCATTTCAAGGGGCTTCTGCTTTCTGTGGCATAGCCATGGAATGAATCAGCATTAAAAAAGGAAGAAACCTGAGCTCCTTTCTTTTTTTTTTCCCCCTTTTGTAATCCAATCAGTTTGAATTATCCACTTTTTAAAAAAACATCTGCACATCAATTACCCAAGCCGTTTAGAATGCCATAATCTCTTTTGTGACTAGGATGTGAAATCCAAATGTCATCCAATTCTATCAGTAAATGACATTATGGTGCCTTTTTGAGATTGTGCTATACCAGAAACTCCCCAGCTTTTTTTTGTTGTTTTTAAACACAAAAATATGTAAGAGAAAACAGGTATAAATATTTACTTTATAGATTCATCAGAGATAGGTGAGATGATTGTTTTTATCAGAGACTGAGGAAAGACAAAGGGATTTTTAATTCACTTTATAAATTCACAATATAAACTCGTTGTTGGGCAGTAAGTGTTGCAGGTGTAATATTTCATCTGTACATTTTTGACACGTGCACTCAGATATTTTCACCTGCAGATCTGTAGACATGGTTCTGTATGGGCAGAAATGGAGTCTGCTAAAGGCACAGTGGAAAATTTATCCCTAAAATATTGATTACTTTCCTGCTTGTTAAATCATTATTAAAGCAGGTTGAAAACTCGTTTGCAGTCTCTTCTAATACTACTAGTGTCACAAATGACATCACTTTTTAACAAGATGGATGTTTCCAACGCTGGGCTCAGAAATGCCAAGTGGAATTAGCAACTTTAAAAAAAATGCATTTCACTGTTTATTCATGGTGACAAGTGCTTCTCGCACTGTACTTTCATGCTGCTGGCCTCTATAATGGGGCTGCAGTTTTCTTTTAACTCGGAAGCGCAGGGCAGCTCCAAGGAGGCAAGGCAGAAGGAAGCTTGGCAGGGCACAGCCTGGTGAAGCGTGCGGGGGGCTGAATTCCACCCTCTCCGTTGCTCCAGTCCAGCGAGCCGCATCCTTCTGAATGCTCCCTATGCTGTGGCCACCGGAATTACAATAAAAATATTTGCAAAATAGTCTTGAGTTGTCTGAAGAAAGGGACTTCATGCAGAGATGTCGGACAGAAACCTTAAAGCCTTTAAAAAATATTAGTGTGGGGCAGATGCACACATTCAGAATCCTCTTTTCTGCTGTTAAAAATGAAACAACAGATAGACACAAGCTTTGCATAGAAGATGATTTGCTGAAATGAGATCAGATGGTCATACGTCCCTTCCAGACACTGGAACGAAGCGGCTAGCTGTTATTCCTCAGCTGTGGTGTCCTACCACCGCAATCGCCACATTTCTGTCCTGGGCAAAGTGATCTCTTTGGAAAATATTTTAGAATCTTTTAAAATCCTTTATCCCCCTCTAAGGAACAAAATTGTCATCACTGGGTTGTCTGTTTCATCTTTAGCATCATTTTTGTCTCTCATGACAATAAGTTGACCATGACTCTAAAGAGGGTGATTCTCCTCTGAAGCTACGCCTGGCACTATACTTGTTTTGCTCTCCCTGCTCCATAGGTAACAAGAAAGAGGTGCAGGCAATAATTTATTCTTTCGTTTGACGAGTGAAAGCGATATGTAATTCCAGTTGCTTGCCCTTGACTAAACAAGTGGAGAGGGACAGACAGGACCCTCTGAGGAACCAGTGAAAAACGTAGAATACTGCTCATACATAACATACTGTTATTTGGTGTAAAGCACTGTGAAATTCTGAAGAATACTATGACAGGTGAAATACTACAAAAGGCTCCTTTGGGAATTATTCTGTATTCAGGACTCCCGTGATCTTTTGGTGCTGCCTGTTGGGCTGATGCTCCTTCACCGGCACTGGCCTTAAAACACCTTCCAACTTGCTTGCAGCAGGAAAAGTGTTTGTAGGACATGGCAACCAGCTGTTAGTCAGACATTTGTACCGCTGAGTCCCGCGCTGCCCCTGAAATGCACAAGATTTTATAGGCCTACCTTGAAGTGATGTTTTCTTCTTCATTTGACCCTTAGCTTTTATTGTCCTGGGAAGTAACTGCAGCTCTGTTTAGTGTTCTGTGGTTTATCTAAGGTCTTGGGGAAAGAATTATAGAAAAAATGCAAAAATGCATATTAAGTAATTTGAAAAAGAGCAGAAGGCAAATGAACAAGCAAAGTGCTTTTAAAAGGGACTTTTTCTCATGGCTGAGGACAAAGAGGTAAGAGACGATGCCTCGGAGCATGTATTGTTGCTCTTTATGTGTTGCAGTGGGAAATCAAATTTACAAGAACAGTAGGAAGGGTGGAAACAGTGAAACCCCAAGCAACATTAGTATATGCAGCTGAGCCACAGCACCCAAGAGACCAGAATCTGGGTCACAGCCTTGTCTTACCTTACAACATGATGAAATGGCCTCTGAGGAGCATAACCAGTGACCAAAAAGCAAGGAGAGAGGAGCTTGGATGCCCAAAAGCCTCGGGAACAGAACTGCGGATTCTGTCTCTATAGAGGGCACTTGAAACCTAAAGCAAACCCCTAAAAGAGGAAAAGTATGTCAGGAAGGGAACATCCAGACCCCTCCTGTCCCCAGAATAACACATTTTCACCTATTTCTTCCCATGACATCATACAGCACAAAGAACGCCGTCTGGGTTTGTTGAATGTTTTTGATATGCAACCACGCAATTTAATGGGCCCATGAGAGTGAATCACCTCCTGACTCTAACCCCAGTTGGAAAGCACTGTTTGCGCGGCGGCACAGCCGGGCTCTGCGGAGGGCCCCGGAGCTCCTTCCTGCCGTGCCCACCCGCGGCAAGCTTCGGCCCCTGCGGCGCCCGCTCCCTGCTCGCTGGAGGAGCCACTGCTGCAGGGCAGGGGAAAGGGCATGGGAGATTTCAACAAGACCCTGTCGGCACCAGATGGTCCTTATCTGTGCCTCTCCTCCATCCCCATACAGGAATTTTCTTTTTCCAATCTGCTCATTCTACTTTTCTCACCCATTTTTTGTTAGCCCTCCTTTTGCTATTTTTCTCTTTCTTCTCGCTGGTTTTTTGGCTTTTTGGTGTGTCTTGCATGAGATACGAACCTTTATGCCTTGTCATACTTGGCTGTGAGTAAAAGGTACCTGCATTTTGCCAAAGCATGAGCTGAGAGAGGCTGTATCTAAACTGCCTTTGATGGCTACGTTTAATTCAGTTTGCATTTCAGAATCAAGAGCCATAGGGCAGTTGTGTCCATTCAGCATTTAAGGACTGAGCTCACATGGTGAGTATGATACTACATAATTTTCAAAGCAGCTAAATGTCTGCACCTACCTTAAACTTTCAGAGGAACTAGAATTGCTCAGCACATCTGGAAGAAGAAAGATGTTGATGCTGTAATAAAGTCTCTGAAAGTGCCAGGATAATAGCTCTGACTAAGTAAGTTTTTCCTCATTAACACTTTCCTCTCTTACCAGTGCAGGGAACACCACAGCTTCCTGGGTACAGCTAGCACTCCTCTTTGCCCCAAACAAAGCCTACAAGAAAGCAGCAAAGCCTATAGTCCTATATGGGTATTGCCACATAAGCTCAAAGCTGACCTATTCCTACAATTCAGCTTTACAGCTATTTTAGTTAGCAACAGTAGAACAGTAGGCTTGCACAAGGCTTTCTGCCTCCCAAAGTTTGCCTGTTTTGTGCAAGGCATCCTCTGCTCCCATTATCTCTTGACCTCAGGGTGACACAGTTCGCAAACTGCTCCTGCTGCAGTGCGGGAGAGGCTCTGTGATTTCCCAGCACAGTTTCCAGCCAAAGCTATTGCCAGAGCTCCATCTCCATCTCCAGCAAGAGGTGCAAGACAACAGAGGAGTTTTTCATCAGTGTGCCTGGGCTGCTGGCATCTCCTTGTGCTCCTCCACTGTACAAACCTGTGGTGTCCTCTCTGCTCTCCCAGGCTCATGGGGGGACCGGTTCCATTCTTTTACCCTCTCTGACACTCTTAAAATCCACTTCTTTCCTTGTGTTTTTTCTGCTGTTGCAGTTACAAAAAATTCTCCTCTGCATCATGACTCCACAAAACATTTTGCTTTTCCCCTCTCCTGCCTCCCTCTTTACCTTAACCTCATGTAGGACACCATTGTACCTGTCACTTGCTGCTTTACCCCTGCAGAGACACCTTCAGCTCTCCTCACCCAGACACCTCCCCTGGCTCTCTCACAACTGGAGTTTCAGACCCCATTTTCTCCTCGGCCTTTTGATGCGCTTCTTCCTGAAAGAAGTGCTAGCTAGTGCTTTTGTACCACTTGTGTGTTCCTCCCATCTTGCTGCCCACCAGGCTCAGCTTTTGCCATTCCTGCTCTATGCAGATCCTCTGCTTCTCTCATGGACTTTTTCAGTCATTGTAGTGATATAATATGCACTGTACACCTAACACTCAACCCAGTCAGAACCTTTAACTGAAGGATCCTGTTAGCTTCTTTTCCGCTGCCTGCTCCTTGAGATGGGCTGTGTCTGCCTTTCCTTTATGTCCCTAGACCACCACGCGTGCTGTTAATGTGTAGTTAGAGGATATATGCCAAAACATATTTCAAGTTTCCCACTGAAACTGTGCCCAGCTTCGTCTCACACCTAAACTATCCTACAAAAGCTTAGAGACCTGGGCATCATGTATGTAATGGCAAAACTGAGCCTGGAAGATAGCTGTGATTTTGGTTCAAACTTCTGTTGAGGAATTCTGGACAAACTGTGACGTCGTTCTCATCAGGTGTGCCTGGAAAGTGTGGAAAACTCTGCCTAGGACAACTCTCAAGCACCTCATCTCTTTTTCAGTTTGTCGCACAGAATGTGGTGAGCTTCCCAGGGTCTCTGCCCTCCAGGTCAGCATTTGGCAATACTTCCACGCCTGTTTCCTGTTTTTCTGCCAACCCTATGCCCGCAGAAGAACAAAACAGTTCCTCTCTGTCCTGATAGCAGTGCTGGAAAGGGTTAATTTTGCACTGTCTGTCATAGAGAAACTTCTGTGTAAACACTACTGACATTTCATCACTGGGATTTGTCAGAAGCCAAAATAAGATCATATTCACCAGTTTAAAGGCCTTGAAGAAGTGTCGTTGACATCTCTGTGCTTAGGGCTGCATTAGTTTCTCTGCTGCAGATCTTGTTTTCACAGATTAAGAACCTCCACAGAAAGTTCTGTATGCACGGCTGAAGCTACTTAAGAACTGTGTTTTACAGGAATTGTAAGGACAGGCTAGAAAAATGCAAAGCAACACATGAGAAAGGGTAATAACAGTCAAAAAGAACACATTAGTAAAGTAATCTCCTAGAAAAAGGAATGGCCTTCCTTAGGCTTAGATGGCAATTCACAGTAACCTATCACCAAAGAAAAAGGTGGAGCTTAAGTCCCTTACTCCCTTCTGCATCACTGCACCCAGACAGATGTCAAGGATATAGTGTAGGGGTCAGGGCGGGGTGAACAGGTGGATCAAATTAAATGCCATTTTCTAATGTACTTTGCCTGGTTCTGTAGGTGGATCTCCAAATGGAAGTCTTGTCTGGTAGTGCAACAACTCCGGACTGTGTTACGACTCTCTGGACACTCCCTCTGACTTCTGCTGCACAACTAGAGAGACGAGGACAACTGCATAGCAGCTTCTCTTACGAGCTGCTGGGCACAGGGGCTGTAAACTGAGGGCAAACCTTGCCCTAATAATTTTAATGGCTGGCATTTAAAGCACAATATAAATTTAAAGCAAACAATATCAGCTAAACCAATACAATATATTCTGTGATTTGTAAGTGCTGTTGCTAGTTACTCTTTTTGTGCAACTACTGTAAAATGACAGCCAGCCCAGGCTAAGTTAATGCCAAAAGATGGGTTTGTGCTCTGAGCTTTGCTATGCCTGAGCTAATCTTCTGGGTAGGAAAAGCATAAATACTACAAGTATCCAAGAATAAGTAACGCTTGTAAGTTTTCGGCAAGGAGATAATGAGACAAGTTCACCAGTTGGCTCAGCCTTACTGATCCAGACACAGCGATGACTCCCGGCAGGCGCAAGGATGAGATACAAGCAGCAGGTCACAACTTTTAAGCTAACAGATCAGAAAAGTGGGATTCAAGGGGGAAAAATCTGGGGTTTGAGTATCCCACCACCTGTCCCAAAATAACATGGGCTGTCCTGAGCCATAGGGAGGACTGGCTCTCATTCTGAGTCCCCGCTGGCTTCAACGTGCAGGTGGTACCACCACAGGGAAGGTGGGCTCATTCTGGGAAGTCACTAGGTCTTTTTTCTCTCCTCTGATGAGCATTAGGACCACCACTTGATCTTTCCTTTTGAGAATTAAACCTGAGGCCTGTAATCCTCACTAGGCAACAGTTACGGGCTGTGGTGATCCAAATAGGTGCCTATAAACTGTTAAAACAAAACATTGAAGTCCATATTCTGCTTAAATAGTCCCAGGAGGGAGATACATCAGGACCTGACGCTTTCGGCTCCAAGGGGAGAAATTTCGTCTTGATGCCCAAAGCAGACCAGTCCTGCTAACACCCTAAAACTGCAACCCCTGCTCTACAAGGCAGCCCTGTGACCACGTAGGTAGATGGAGGAGCTAATTGTGGGGCTAGGAAGCAGCAGCTGCTGCTCTGTCTAGCCAAACACTGCACGGGTGCCCTAACAGCCAGAAATCTGCAGTGAGACAAAACTGTCATTAAAACTCCCGGAGGCCGGGGGAGTCCCTGCTAGGCTGTTGGGAGGAGATGTGCCCTGGGGACTGGCGTAGCCCTCCAGGATGGGTGTGAAAGACTCTTGCAGGGCTGTGCCACAGCTCACGTCACACTCAAGCCAGCCAGCGGGGCACATCCCTGTATAGAGCGGGGAGAGATGTTTGCCCTACCACCAATTTGCTGAATTTCACCTGTACAACAACCAGCCAGTGCCCCACTCTCTAGGAAGACAGCCACATTTTAACAGCTACATGGGCACTTCTTTTTCATGGACATCAATGGCACTTGGGCACACAGAGACTGAACAGATATACGGAATGGCAGACCTGAAATGGTGACGGTGGGACTCGGCAGAAATTAAATGCTTGGCTGACGTGGCTGCTGGGGCACATCTGCTTGGCAGACGAATGGGAAAACATGACCCAGTCTTTAAGGTAGCTACACTTGATAAGGCCAGGTAGGACAGCAGGAGCTGCCTCCTGTTTCAGGTCACACCACCCTACCACTCATAATATCATGGGTTAAAAAATGTGTTCCTAGTCAGTCTTGTAATTTGGGTAGAAAGAATGAGTGTTGGTTAATTTTTATTCTTGGTATTTACTGGGACATAGTAACAAAGAGGACACAATAGGCTAGTGTGAGATGTCAGCCTTTAAATTCACATGGCTTTGTCCTTAAACAGTAAAGATTTTTTTTTTATCACTACTGACACCTCAATATATAGCAAAGGACACCCTGAAATGGTCATTGCTATTTCAAATGAATGAGCGTCAGTGCACCACATTGTCAAAAGGAATTATGCACAAAACCAGGGTGCTTGAAAGCTGAACTTCCCCACAGTTGTGGGATTTTATGCAGCTGAGAAACTGGTAGCGATAGGAAATAACTCCATGCGGTGTTTTACATGGGCATATTTGAATTACACATATAACAAGAGCCTTCCATTGTTCACCTCGCTAGTGTGAGTATATAATTTTCCTGCTGTCCTTTTCCCCCTTTTGTTCTTTTCAGCTATTTTGTGATTAACACTGTCTGGGGAAGAATTTCAGTATTTTCTCTGGTTTAGCAGGATGTGAGTGAGGTGGTGCTGCTGCATGAATCTTTTAAAAGCAGCCTAAGAAATATTTAAGACCTTAGTCTAGGAGGAACAGCTCTCCCAGGCATAATTTTTGGTGCTGGTTGCAGCAGGGAGCGTATGCTGTGAGGAAAGTATTATTTTTCTAAATGGAAGGTGTCAGATGGTCACGCAATGTGACTGCATGTTCGAGATCACTGCCTCCCATCTGCAATTTGTGACGTGTGAAAGATTCTGCCCAAATGTGCTCACCAACTGGAAACCCTCGGCACTTTTTTTTTCTTATCAGGAGAGACCAAGATAACCAATGGTTTTACAGATCAGGGATCCTATCAAATTAATATCATTCTAGGATAAAATCTGCTTTAAATACAACCACTAAACTCCAGCAAAGTTAACTAGTACATACAAGTTCATTCAACTGATTAAAAATCCCTACTAGTAAAACAAGAAAATATACATGGAATTTTTTCAAGAAAAGTATTCTGCTCCTATCATTTAACCAAAGGCTTGGTATAAAACATGACAGTCTTTTCCAGCACTAATTAATGCCACCTAATTATAAGACTTATGAGGCTCATGCCAAGCATTAATATACTGGGGATGGTTTCTCCTTGTCCAGCTTCCCGCTGGATCAAACAAGATGATTGCTTTTTGCATCTCTCTGTCAGTTAAATGGATGCCACTGTGGCTGGGACAGAGGCTTAGCAAAGATTATTTGCCACTAGAAGAGAATTTTCAGCCCACCAAGAGAGGAAGGCGCTCCAGACAGGGGTGGTCGGCAATGCCTCCTCTGCCCTCTGTCCGGTGAGGAAAGCTCATCCATGGGGTTGTGAGCTGGCGAGTCGATCCCCAGCTTTGCCAATGGTGGGGGGCAGGTGATGGCTGCCCCCACAACTGCAGGGTGCCTGCTGCAAAGGTCAGGGGATGCATGGAGCAGTGTAGCTGGGATAGCCTGTTGTCAAGTGTCCTGGTTCAGGCAGGACAGAAAATGGGCTGTGAGGCAGTAGTCAGGCTACCCCGGCATCCCGTCTGGCCACGTTACCCTCAGCGTTGCCACGGAGCAGTGTACGGTAACAAACCTATATGACCCTTGCCTACCACAGGGCTACGGTGTGGCTCACCCAGCGTTTATAAATCCCAGAGTACCCCAAACAGGAGTGCTTGGTCAGTTCAGGGGATGGATATAAACCTCACCCAGCCACTGGAGCATCCTCCAGTGTTTTATAGTCTGAGTCGACAGCTACCAGAGGAGAACTCCTCTCCTGTGAGTTACTATTTTTGATGATCAATAAGTTCATTGCATTTAATTTCCCTTCTTGGTTCAGCCAGCAGGTATCTCTGCCAACTCCTCAGAAAAGAGCAGATGTGCTCATGACTCAGCACTGGGTGCCTGTCCGAGGAGGGGCTGCTGACCAAGGCTGTTACAGATGTGGCTGCAGCCATTTGCATGCAGCAGAGCTATCTGTAACCTAACTGTTGCACACACAAAGTGGAACAAGAGGAGGAGATGCTTGTACAGGTTTGTTAAAACCTTTCCAGGAAGAGAGGAACTTGCCCACATGCCAAGAACCTGGTTAAGGTTATTATCAACTGTTATTGGTTCTGGGGTTAAGTAGATTACAGGTACCTCTGATGTCTCCCATTATCACATAGACAGACTTCAGGGATCTGTTCTTAAAGAAAAGTCCATGAACAAAGTGAAAAGTATTTGAGTAATAGCCCTTCATCTGCTGAACGTCTATAGCAAAGGTGGTGACAAAACCTGGTCTGCATTGACTCTCGAGTAGGCCACCACACCAGCCTGGAAAAGAGGGAAGATTTTGTCTCTTTTTTCAGATGGAGACTCTTTTTTCACCAGTAGAACTACCATGTACTAGCTACAGGCGTGGGCATCTTTATTCAAGGACTGGAGTGGCAGGTCTCCTCGGTCAGGGAGCTCCTCCTCTTGTGAAGCCATGCCAGATATACCCATTGAGGTCTACTTGGTCTTGCTTGCCCCAGTTTAGCAGGAAGGCAGGGAGCTTTCTTCAGTGGTTCAGAGCCACCTTCTAGTTGGCTAGAAACCCTCCTAACCAGCCTATACACGTGTGCTTCTCTCTACACTGTCCTTTAGATTAAACTGCTCTTCTCCACCCCCATGTTTATCTGTTTCCTTGCCTTGGGGATGCACACAGCCAGAGGGAAAAATATCTCTTCAGAGCCTTTGTTTTTGACACAAACAAATACCTTCTGGTCTCACATACAAAAGGATCTTCATTCCCCTGACCAGCCTCGCAGCCCTTCTCTGCATCTGCCCAGACCATGCTCCTTTTTTGGGTTTTAATCACCTCACTATTTCAGATGATGCCTTAGCCTTGCACAGTGGATTTCCCTATCTGTGCCACGGCTATTTGATCTGATCCATTCCGGGTTGCATGGCTTTGGCATGCTGGTTTTTCATCGTCACCCTTTGATATACTAGTACAGGTCCTTCTCTTCCCAAGCCATATCTAATCAATAAAATCCCAGCTTGCTATAAAAGAAACAAACACTGAGACCCTAAAATTTTTCTGACCAAGAGAAGTGGAGATCTTGCTATAGACACTTCAAAATGAATCTGAAATAGAGGCAGTTTTCTAAGGTGTTCAGGTATGCAGGAAGACTGAAGCCCTACAGTATTTCTGTGCACACCCTCCTGCGCTTAGCTTGAAGTCTGCCTCACCCAAGTCTGCTTCTTGCTGTCAGTTCATGAGCATCAGAGCCCTGGACAGTTTGCTCTTAGGAGAACTTGCAATACTACAGCTCCAAGAGGAGGTCTCTGCCACACTCAGCTCCGATTTAGCAAATCAATACCTTACCCAAAGCCTTCCAACCATCATCTTTCTTTGCTCTTGTCCCACAGGAAGTGGTGGCAGCTTTCTGACCATATTTATTCTTACTTTCCCCATAATTACTTTATCTTTCCTCTCATCTCCCTGCTGTAGCAGCCAGCTCACAGGTGGTGCTGATGGTTTCTGTCTGGCAGCCACGGGGCCACCACGTCCCTCAGTGTTGCTGAGCAAGGGGCTTGCTGTAAATCACAAAAATGCAGTAAATATGTTTTGCCGGCATTCAGTGGTAGGCAAGTCAAATGAAAAAAGGAAAAATAGCCATTGCATTTCAGGGGCTACAGCCGGGTGAGACATTTTCCAACAAACAAAGATCATACTATAGGATTTTTTTTTTTAAAGTCTGAAACAAAGCAGCAGAAGTTTTAAAAGCCCTAATGAAAAACCCCAAGCAATAGCCCAATGCTAAGAGTCTGTCACCTGATTTACCCCAAAATGTGGTGAGCTGAACTGAGAAGTGACCAGAACATCCCCAAATGTTACACGCGTGAGGCAGGAAGCTTGGTGGAGATGGCTTTGAAGGAAGATTTTGTATTGTTCAGAGAGTCACCCAAGCATGGCGAGGCTTGAATTCCATCTGTTCAGCTCCGCTCAATGAACTGGGTCACTTTCAATGGTTCACTAAGTTCTGACTATCTAAAAAGAACAGTTATTATGCTCTAAAATCTTGAGCTGCATGGCAAGATCACCTTACTGTTTTTTTCTCTGTCACCCTTGAGTTTAGCACCTCTGAAAGACAGTTAAGTGTAGTTCACAACCTAGAAGATGGATCACGAGTCATATACAACATTTGGGTTTCTGGAAAAGAGATGTGAGCAAGTTTACTCAATAAACACCCTTGTGTCAGAACGATCCTTGGCAGGGCTTTGTTTCCTGAAGAACAAATCTCTAACATTGGGCAAAGCTGACCTTCCAAGACTGATCTTTGCTTTTTAGTCCTTGTGGAGGTCTGTCTGCAGTCTGGAGACTGATCTGTGGTTGCAGCAAAAGACAGTCAGCATTTGGATGGCTTTTTTGCACAGCTATTCCTGGTTATTGTAAGAACAGCTACAAGAGCAGTGGAAAGACATGGAAAGACAATGTCTTTGGGGGGCAAAAAAGCAACTTGCTGAAGGGTGGGAAAAGGAATGAGGAAACAACACTGCACAGTTCCTAGATATTTAAGCATTCATGGGAGGAATTTCAAAGCAACTAACCACAGATCACCTCTGAGAAACAAGTCTTGCATGCTGCATCCAGGTTTGACTCAGGGAAGAGAAGGAAATATATCTACCTTTGTCAAAATATGGATATTCCTCCACAAACACTAGGGCTTAAGAAGGTGATTTCTACTCCAAAACATAGAATTCACTTCTCATTCCCACATTTATCCCTACATAGATCATACTGGGGCAAATTTACATTACTTTTTTAGTGTTATAACTTCTTTTCCATCTGCACAAAGGGGTTAATATTTAACTGCCTTCCAAAGGCAGTTATAAAGAATATAATGTTACCAAAACCAAGAGAGTTAAAGAATGAGCACAGCTCACCAACGAAACTATATGGACCTCTAAACAGAATCAACTGAAATCAGCACTTTGGAATTTAATGTGAAGAACACATTATGGAGACTGCAATTAAAGACTTTTTCCCCCTAGATGGTCACATAAATAAATGAACCATTCAAAGTGAATCAGTTCACTGAGGAGCAGGAAAGTGCACAGCATCAGCTTTCTGATCACCTCCTGACATGAGCACTATAACTTCCACACCCTGACCTCCTCCATGCCCAAATCCCACTTCTCTAGTCCATTTGGGTCACTGACAGATAAGTACTCAGGATGAAACTCCTTGCGGAGATATTTAAGCTGCTAAGCACTAAATGCACCTATTGAGTCACTGCAGATGCTGTGTATTTAAACTTCTTTCTTCCCACCTGGTCGATGAAACTGAGGTTCAGTTTTTGGTGCAAAGCAGCAGCACAAAATAATGGTACTTCCCACCTAGACATGGACAGGTTGGTGGGGAAGATGAGGTCTCATACGTTTGGCAGGAAGAGGAGGTCTGTCTGAAGTGGAGAGAATCCTGGAGATGCAGCAGACAGATGGTGCAGTATGTTGATTTGGGTTTTTCTACACAGAAAAAAAAATCAGCCATTTTTATTGTGGAGGAAAGAATCCCGACTGCAAACTGTTTGAGTTCTTGCAGGGTTTTTTTAAATAAAAAATAAAAAAAATCTTCAAAATATTTCAAGTCAATAAAATATACACCAATGCAAGAATTTTTCTTTTTTTTGTAAATCAAAGTGATTGTAATCATTGTTGTCAGATTCTCATGTGATTCTGTTATAAGTCTTCATTTCAATTTTGTGACTGATTACATTTACTTTTCCCTCTTACTTTCTTGCATACATTTCTTTAGTCTCTGATATAACCAAGAAAATAAAGAGAAAGAGAAGAGCTTTTCAGTTAATTTGCTCAAAAGCAAACCTGCAGGCACATCTCAAGAAGTGACCACTACATCTATTTGTTGTCTTTATTCTGTTTTCTTTCTTATGTCTACACTGACCTTGTATCACTGCCCTATCATTCTGTCATTTTTTCCTGGCTCTCTAGTTCTTCTACGGTTGCTGATGAGGGGATGAGCCCTGTGGCGCAGGATACCGCATCAGCCCATCAACCTGCTGTTCTGTCTTTCATTTAACAACTGTAGTAAGGATGCGAGTCTCAGATCTGGGTAGCGAGCGAGTGCCACAAATTTGTTCTAACCCAAAATCTGATGCCTTGCAGAATAGCTTCTCCAAGCCATATTTAGGGATACATACACTATTTGAAGAGGTGTAGGTTATTTCCCTCCTTATGCCCATGCAGTTATTCTGGTCATTATAGAAGGTGACTGGATATAAAGCTGCCCTGCCCCTTCTATCTGCTTAGCTGTGATGATCATCCAAAATGCTGGGGCTGCCCAGCTGAACTCAAAGGTTCAGGCAATTAGAAAGGCAGAGGAAGGAGAGATTTTCTTCAGAACTGCACTAGGTAAGACACAGACATAACTTATCTGCAAGGCAATGGAAAGAGGAAAAAAAACCAAAACCATAATGGGTGACAATAGGTCAGTTCCTGCAAGATGCTAAGTGTCATCAGCACTCCTGACCTTCACAGCAGGCGACATTATACATTTTTCAGAAGGTACCACTGGAGCTGCAGGGGCACATCCCATATCATACTTCTACAGTGCTTGTCCCTTTGGATGTCAGAGCCCTTATGGTATTATCTCTCCACATCCGCTGTTACTGCCATTTCTGCGTCATAGAAGCAGGTGCATTGAAGCATGGGGAGGAAAATTGTCACACTAGCAAAAACTGTCTCTAGTTTGGGTTCATGACTAGGGATTGGAGGTGAAGTTCACATGGTCAATGTTTGACTTCTACCTTGAGGACACCTAAGCTTGAGAGAGGAAGGAATGAAGTCCAGCCCATGAGTTTGTGCTTCAGAGATCTTAATAAGTTACAGTGGGACTGGGATGTACAGTGCCTCTGATAGTGCAGATACCCTCATACTGCTCAGATACCAGGGACTGAAGCACTGAGAGAGGGACTCATCTCTGAAAGTAACACTGTGTGTAATTTACCCTCACTTTATACTGATTCTGCATTGTCTTGCACTTTGCTATTACTTATGTCTTTGCACGATGAGACCAAAGCACATGTTGGACAGCCCTCCTGGTTTGGGAATGTCCTGAGTCTATAAGTAAAGCTATGCAGAAAATGTTTCTGTGAATTAATAGCAACAGAACCCATGATTTTAATTCCCAGTCCTCTTACCAAATAACTGTTTTATTTGAGCTAGTGGTTATTCTGAAATAGAAAGAACTTCATGCCTGGTATGTTAACTTTAAAAAAAAAAAAAGAAAAAAAAAAAAAACAAAAAACCAGATGAGCAAAGGAATAGAAAGAAAAGCACTCAAAGGAATAGAGAGAAAAGACTCTGCATCAACTACACCAGTACTTGCTCCTGAGTCATTGACAGCTCTAAAGGAAATGACCTCAAATACTTATGATCAAAGGGATAGCAGATAAGGAACAAGATGAAGTAACAATTGGTAACTACTCTGGGCTACCAATCACCCAAGAGAACAAGATGGCCAGTGCTTTAAACATCTTTCTATATATAAGATGCAGAGGGGAAAAAAAGCTGTATTAGAGGAACAGATTTCAATCTGATTGACACGTGCAGGAAGTATCTGGCTGGCAGAACTAAATTGTCCTTGGAATTTTTTAAAAGCATGGATGACAACTTCATAACTTCCAAAAAAAATAAAGCCCACACCGGTTGTATCCAACATGGTGAAAGTTATACTGGAGTTCATCTAACAGAAGAAGAGAAATTTATGTCTGAAATAAAATCTGACAACTGCTTAGGATTGTAAATTGGCAGTGTTTGTTACGTGAAAACAGAATACAGCCCGAACCCCCAATACATCTGTCTGGTGCTTTAGAAAAGGTGTATTTTACACAGCCTAAAATATCTGAGCCATGTAATTTAAGCAGAAAAATATGAATGATAACTATAAACTGTTTGAGAAACATTCACGTAAGTCCAGAATAAAGGCTGTATGAGCTAAGAAAGCATGGAAATATAAACAGCTATAAATACTGAAACAAAAAATAAAAGTTAAAAAAATGAGATGCCAATAGCAATGAACATAAATTAAAAGAAGAAAAATACAGAAAACTGAATAATAAAGCTAGTGGACATGAAGAGGAAATTTACAGATAAAGGGCTTAAAAGAAAAATAAAAGAAGAATATTTTTAGACTTAGAAGAATAAAAAGGGTCTGAACTGAAGGGTGTTTTTAAAGAGGAAGATGGAAATATTACAATAAACATTTGTAATATAAAAGGGTGGAAACATTCAAGAAATCTCTCTCTTTCATTTGGGGAAGAAAGTAGATCTGTATTCATATGTTATGAAACTGCTGCTGAACTGTTTCCCAGCATTCCCAGCAGCATGCAAGGCCGACGGTAGGCGGTCATTATAAAGGTTAGATGATCGAAATCATCAGATGTTTTATTTAGAGCTAGCCAAGGACCTCTTTAGATTGTTAGCATTGATTTTCAATAATTTTTGAAACAGTCCAGATGTTGCAGAGGAGGAACAGAGAGGCAGCTTTGTTCCAGTGTTTAAAAAAGGCTGAGTGCCATCACCCCCTTAGCTCCAGGCATCTGGGTCTGATGTCAGTCCAGAGTTCTGAAATGGGACCATTGACAGAGGTTTTGATTAATAGATAGTGTAGCGTAACTAGGGACAATTAACATGGTTTTATAGAAAACAGTTCTTGTAAAACTAAGTTCCTAACATTTTTTATGAGCTCATTAATTTAGTTGATAATTATATTGATGTAGTATACTTCAATTTTTGTAAAGTATTTGACCTGGTACTTCGAAGTACTTTGACTAACACACTACAGCAATACAAAACCAATGTGGCACACATTAAATGCATCGAAACTGGTTAAAAGACATGTCTCAAAATTTAATTATAAGCAGCAATCACCACTGACTGTGTGTGTTGCTAGTGGGATTCTGCAGGGATTGGTTCTGGCTGTATATCATTTAACATTATCAGTGCCATGGAAGAAAACATAAAATCGTTACGATAAAGTTTGCAGATGACGTGACATTTGGTGCCATGTTAAATAATGACCTGGAGAGATCTCTGCTGGAGGAGGGTCTGGTTGCCAGGACAATGGGCACAAACAAACANCAGAGGCAGTGAAAAAGATGGGAATCATGATAACTGGTCAAATGGGAGTGAACTGCGCGTCTGGTCCTGCGCCCGGTGTGGTCTCTGAGACTATAAATGGGAGACCATGCAGTGACAGAGGGATTTGGTTATGTCAGCCACGATGCTGTCAAAGTCCTGTTTATGTGCCCACAACTCAGGCAGGTTGATACCAAGCTATAGGTGGAACATGGAAAAGTGTCAAAGATAATGACATTAGAATTACATGAGAAAACATGCTTTAATAAAGAAAGGCTTCAGGAGCTCTATCTACTTACCTTGTCAGGATGGAGGACAAGACGTTTCTGAATGACGGAAAATTGGTGGTAGATGAATCCTCAGACTTCTAGTCAGAAATTCAACAGCTGCTGGGCCCGAAGCTGGAACCTTGACATTTATAAAGCTAAACTGTGAATTAATGACTTTGCAGTAATGATCAACTTGGTCAGTTTGTCAAAAAAAGCCCAAAACCCAAACAACTCAAACATTTTTTTTTCTGTCTTCATGACATTGAATGCTGTTGGTTTTGCTGTTTAGAGCAATAGGTTCATTGCAAAGCTAGATCCAGAGCTAAAGGTGGAGCGTTCAGGAATAGAAAGTTTAACAGGTCCTACTAATAAGCCCATTATTTCCATTTCCTAAGCAGGCTACTGTAGATCTTACTCTGCCTGGGAGCTGGATAAAAACAGTCAGTTAATGTACTAAAGGTCAAGATTTCAGAAGTGCTCTACAAATGCATTACAACCGACTATTAATAATTCTCTCCTTTTTTTAAGGGGTCTGGTCATGTCCAAGGGAATGCCAGCTACATTTTTCTTAATGTATGAGCACAAGTTACACATAACAACCTAACAACACAATACTGCCTCTTTAATGCTAATCTATTCCTTGCAATCTACTAGATACATGTAGAATCATTGGTGTGTATCAAGAGAGCAAAATCAGATTCTGAAAATATCTGAAAGGATGCACTAGAGTGTACATAATAATGTATTTTAATCTGCCAGGCCTTAAAATTAATCATGAATTCCCACAGAGATTTTAATAATTTTGAGATGATGTTTTTTTTCATATAGTGATATTCTTGGTCAGAGTTCTTGAAATGCGACATGGAAATGGGTGGGGGAGGGAAAAATGGGGGCCATTTTTCAATTACTAGATTAGCTAAAATACAGATACTAGAGCTACTGTTTAATTGGTTGTTTTATTCTTTTTCTTCCACCTAATAGATAATCAGTAAGGTACCTCAAACACAAACTTTTATCACATCATAAAGTTGGCATACAGCATAAAGTTTATCTCTTTGGGCTTATACTTAAGGGAACAATTCTCATCAGCAAATGCATCTACTGAAGGACGGGAAACTTCCTGGGGAAGTTTGCAAGCCCCTGTGTTTGAGCGATGAGGTTAACAGGCTCCACGTTCCAGGGCTTCCCCTTGAGTTGTTTTTAGGCACAGTCCCTAAACCACAAATTTAGGATCCCATCTTATGTTTTGTCCTAAACATTTTTGTCTCTGTATGGAAAACAATATGTCGTCGTTCCTCATGGCTTCAAGTCACCCAGGGACATAGTTTTTGTCTAAACACCTGCAGCAACCTCTACTAAATATATTTTACCAGAGCCACTTTGCAGGTCACAACAGAAGCATTATAACTTCCCCAAACCCAAGCTATTTTATTTTTTCATTAAATGCTCTGTCTTTGACATGTGGCCATGCATAAAGTACAGTAAACAGCACTGGTATTGCAGAAGGTCTGTGATTTTCAGGGCCAAATCGAAGGCATTGTTCCAAAACATACTATTGAATTAACCAAACCCAGGTATTTTTAATACATGTGGAATTAAAGCAAGAGGTGAACAATTACTGTTCACCCTTGTTACTGTTCCCTGGGAGATATTAATGTCATAAGGGATCAAGCACAATGAGCAAAATACATTTAACTCCTCAAAAAAAAAACAACTTTGTAATTTTTTTTAATTAAAGAGTGTTACTTATGTTCCACCATTTATACGAATTTTGCACAGCTGTTTGCACTAATATGCGTTAAAATGGGTAATTACCACAGCAATCATGGTATGAGACAACACTCTTGCTCCATTGTAAATATATAGCCCTGTTTTTATCTCTCTCTTACCCACAGACACACCTGGTTTTATGCTGTTTGCTTGCTTGTTTGTTCCTTCCTACTAGTTGGTGCCAACAAATATTTCAGACACCAAATATTTGACACATTTCTGGGTCTTGTGTTAACAGCTTCTGGGATATGTTTTTGTTTCCCTGTTTTAATGGGTAGGAGAAGCAAGAGGCAAACGGAATAGTGATGTTTATGATGAGAGGGTAGATGAAGGGGTCGAGGAAAGCTGGGAATAGCTGAAGTGTGTCTGACACAGCAGTTTCTCTTCTGTATCACTATTTTATTTTTATGAGGCTGCAGCAAATTGATAGCTTCTGATACCATAGTCAATAAAACGTTGTGTAAATTCCAGCGATGGGCTGGAAAAAGATTGAATTAAAAGGGAGGTATTGGGTCACATCCATATTTCAAGTCATTTCTGTGCTGCCTTATCCCAATACCTGGGGGAAGCAGTTTCTTCACAACTAACCACCCAATTAGTACCTGCTGAGCACCCGATGCTTGATTTTCTTCTAACTGCCCCCCTCTTTCTACGCAAACCAATTTCCTAACAGTTTCCTTTTCATCCCGTGGAAGAGTTTTATTTTTTTTTTGAAAGTTCGGACAAGTCACAAAAAGGGATTTTAAAAAGAAATTTATTCTGAAACCTTCCCAATCTTGGAAAAATCTGTTCTGTCAACATGATGTGGCAGTCTGTTTAGCCATAATTATTGCCACAGTTGTGTTAATGCTTCTACCAGGAAGAGGTTTTCTGTAGGATCACGGGATAATTCAGCTCAGAAGGGACCTCAGCAGGTCTCTGGTCCAACCTTCTTCTCCAACCAGGCTCAGCCATGAGCTCAGATCAGGTGCACGGGGATTTTTCTGGCCAGATCTTATAAAACTCCAACCTCCCTGGGCAGCCTGTGCCACTGCCTCGCTGTGTTTCTGGGGAATTTTTTCCCCTTATATCAGTGTGAAGGTGTCTTACCTTCTAGTCGTGCCTGTTGTATCCTGTTTTCTCACCATGCATATAGAGAGACAAGCTCCATCTTCTTGATGACTTCCCCATAGGTACTGGGAGGTTGTTGTTAGGTGCCCCTAAAGCTGTCTCATCTCCAGGCTGAACAAACCCTAGTCCTGCAGCCTCTCCTCACAGGGCAAGTGCTCCAGCCCTGACCATCCTAGTGGCCTTCACCGAACTTGCTCCAGTTTGATGATGTCTTTCCTGTACTGGGGGGCCCAGTATCAGGGAACATGCAAGTATAGGGTGGATATTTTCACCAGCATATGAAAAAGCTGACAAATTTCAAGGATAACAAGCACTTGTGCAGCACAGTGAACTGCTGCACAGCTGGACAGCTGCTGTTTTACAGCTTTGGGCCAAGAGGGAGAAGAGCAGCGGTGCACCGTGATGCCATGATCACTTTTATCTCATCTTGCCAGAGGTTTGCTGCTTCCTTAGTATACCCCGTTACCAAGAGCTCTGGTCATCTTGCCCACAAATACCATTAGTTTCACTACCCTAACCTGTCCATTGCCACTGGGCAGAGACCAGGGCGATCTCCACAGTACTGCTTCAGCCACATCTGTACAGGTAATTAAATCAGAGCCAGGGTGCTGGCTCAAGCAGCACCCACTCCTGTCCATCCTGTTTCATTGCTCTCTGGTATGGGGGCAATGCCAGCGAGCGCTCTCCCAGCACAGCTGAAGTGGTGTCATGAGCCAGAGGCCATTCCTGGGTACAGCCATGCTGTCCTGGATGGACAAGAGAGCAGAGAGAGCCTGGGTGTGCGGATGCAAGCCATACCACATGGCTGTGAGACTGGAGAACAGCCCATGGCCTGTTTTATTCAGAATACAGATTTTGCATTCATCCTGAGTCCTAGCAGCCTTCTTCATGTTGTCCCACACGAGCTTTCTTTGGGCTTTTACTGTCATAAACCAACCCTATTCCTTATTTGCATCAAGTTCAGCTGTAAAAAATGTGACCAGAGCAAACAATGTAGAGTTGAGCTTCAGGTGGGTAGGATAGCTATTACACGGTGCTCTCAAACACTCTGGGGCCATTCACCCCCTCAAGCATAATCTCTGCCATCTCTAAGATCTCTACAGTCTCTAACAACCTCTAGTGAGAGGGTCCCTCCCAATTGCTTACAGGAGATTTGGCAGAATAGGAACATCAGTAGAGCACCAAGACACACTCCTGCATCCTCAGCTGGCCTGAATCATGAGGTGATGAACTGGCCATGGATGATGAGGTTTATTCTCCAAATCATATAGAATCAAATACACCAAATTTACAAAAAAAATCCTACCCAAAACCCCAACCCCACATCTTCACCCTTGAAGATTGTACTGGAGAATTCCAGAGGTGACTCTTTCTGCCATCTACCTGGCCACACAGTAAACCTACTGCTACTGCTTGTCTTTTTGTACTTTTGTAAGAAATAGAACAAGAGCAACAAAAATCTTAGAGAGAGATCTTAGATAGACTAAAATGGGGCTTTGTGGACTATCTCTGCATTTGGGTTTATTCAATTCTACATGATTTGAAGAAAAAAAATATTTGCATCCTTCAGCTGATTTATAAAAAAGCATTAATATTCATCATTACATTAATTTGATAGACTACAACAAGAGTGAAATATATTTAGAACTTCCCCTGCAAGTGATGGTGCTCATAATACTAAAATATAGTCTAAACTTTATGCAGCACCTTTTATGGAGAAGGACTCCAAAGCATTTACAAACATAAAGAAACAGAAACAAATATGACTCTGCTTACCATTGAAACGCAACCTGGAGCTGGAGGTAAGTATTCGGCAGTGCACAACAGAAGAGGAGTTTATGACAGAACATAAAGAAAAAGTTTCCACCTACCAGAAACTGCAAGGGGAATTTAGCTAAGCAAAATGAAATTCCCTAACTCAGCATCTGGAAAGGACATCCTGCTTATGTACTTTTCCTCCTGGAAAAATGTCTCATTTCTGGCTCTTCACACTCAGCCTTTTAGACCATGCTGACTCACCATAAGCAGTGGAACTTGGAGAAAATAATAGGGGTGAAACCAATGGGATTCAATAGAAATTACTCTGAATAACAGATGTGATTTACTAGAGAATTATTTAAATTCTGGAGAACTGAAAAGCTAACCTATTGAACCAAGCAGCATTTGTATCACACACTTCTTCTAGTATGACATAGGGGTGATGTAAATGCCCTGTGGAAAGAGTCCTCACTATGTCAGATTTTTCCAGAAGAGCAGCATTAAGAAACCCATTCATGGCTACCTCACACTCGTTATGATGCCACTGTTAACTCCTTCATGGTCCTGTCGTTCACCAGCAATCGTTACCACTGCTCACAACACCTCCCCACGCTGCACTGCTGGGAACACTGGGACCATGTCTGAGGCACCAGGAAGGGTCCTGCAGGCAGCCTGGGGGATACTGTAGTGCAGGCATCATGGCAGCGTTCGTTATGGCAACGGTTGAAATGGCACCTAGAGCCGAGGGACTGCTGTGCTCCAGATGCTGCAATGTGATGGCTGGTGATGAAGAGGGAACCCACTCTAAAATACTTGTAATATGTCTGTAACAAGACAAACT
Source organism: Aramus guarauna (assembly GCA_013400195.1). Classification (NCBI taxonomy): domain Eukaryota; kingdom Metazoa; phylum Chordata; class Aves; order Gruiformes; family Aramidae; genus Aramus; species Aramus guarauna. The sequence continues at coordinate 852,399 of VXBL01007436.1, forward strand.
GTAAACACTGTATAATCATTCTTAAGAACTAAGCAATTTTTTAAATAACAACTAGGAGTATAATTTATGATTCTTTTACTAATGCCTGTTTAGTAATTGCACTCTTTGAAATTAATGTGATATTTACTGAATTGCTAACATTTTGTCCTTTTAATTAAACGTTTCTTTAACCAAATTAAGCACATAGCACTATGCAACTTGCCGAAAAAGGTAAAGGTTTATTAGTGAACTCAGGTACCTAAAGCTATCAGACTGCTTACTTTTGCATCTTGTATGGATGCTGTGCTGCTGTTGCCAAGAAAAAGGTAAGTATAAAAGACAACAGAATAAAAGCAGAAAGAGTGAAAGTGAGAAAGAAGAATTAACAGAAATCTCCAAGAGATTCTTCTCCTGGCCTCCATTACATGTACCGAAGTACATGAGCAGAGGTCATGTCAGACAGAGTATTTTGTATTGCCACTTTGCAATTTAATACATTATTGCTTGTTAAAAGTGAGGGGCCTAAATTCGATATTACCTGGCCTTTTGCATTCTGACCTTCAATGTCACATTCACATAGTTTTGTATCTGCTTTAATAGGGAACACTACTTTTCTTTCTCCATTTCATTCCTGTTCTCTCAAACTTCCCCCTTTTCTCACAGGTAGATGTTAGCTCAGCAGTGGACTCTGGAAAACCAAGGTGGCACGTTCCTGAGGGAGCTGGAAGCAGCAGTCATATCCATCTCAGCATTGAAAGCCATGGATAAAAGCAAGAGGGTAAGTATCATAAGGGGTGGATAATGTCCTGGTTTCAGCTGAGAG
>VXBL01007436.1:853303-870803 GCA_013400195.1 Aramus guarauna
TCAACCCACGAGTTTTCTCACTTTAACTTGTCCAGCTTTCTCCCCCATCCCGATGGGGGGAGGGAGTGAGTGAGCGGCTGCGTGGTGCTCAGCTGCCGGCTGGGGTAAAACCACGACAAGGGGATAGGACATCATCTCAGTAAGCAGGGCAGTGGACATGCCCATGGGGCTGGCATTACTGCTGAGCAGGTTGGCTGGATGGGCAGACCACCGCAAGGGCTGGCACCCTCAGTGCTTTCCTGGAGGGGGACAGTGGTGGGGCTCCTGTTGCACTTGGTGGCCCCCATAGCATTTCTCTCTCCTGTGGATCTTGTGCAGTGATTCTGCTGGGAATGCAGAGCCCTGCAGACCAGCTGGTGAGCTGCAAGGTCTCCACCAAGAGGCGAACAGTCAGGATATGCCCTGTGCTGCTTCTGCTATGTGTGTGTGTCTCCCAGCAGTGGGTCCCATGAGGGCTCCAGCTGTGTGCCATGACTTGCAGGAAGATGCTGGCAGAGATGCTGGCAGACCCTGTCCCTGCCAGCAGCCAGCCCATGGAAGGACATGGGCTCTCCCAAGCCCTGTGCAACGTGACGTGTTGTTTTCCTCTTTCAGCCTTGTAAGTGCATGAAGAGCCTTTGCCTCTGGTTCTTGCTCACTCCAGAGAGAAACCTGAAGAGCTGCGGCCTCCAAGTAGCACCTGAGATTTATGAGACCAAAGTCATACATGACCAGAACAAGATCATTGGCTGCTGAGATGATACACAAGCAAACATGATATTTGTTTGGTATTTTACATGGTAGGTCAACTCGGCATGGCAGTATTTCCCTCCTGTCTGCTAGCAATCAAGCTCAGCTTGGCTTTCCCTGGGGAAAAGGAAAGTCTCAGGGTTCTTGTGGGGCAGGGAAGAGTCACAGAGAAATAGCAGATTGCTCTTTTCTCCCTTTCTCTTCAGCTTTTTTCCTGCAGTGAGTCAATAAGGGGAGCAGATGATCTGCATAGGATGGTTTCCAGGCTAATTGTCAGGAAAGACAAGAGCTCAGCCCAAGCTCCACTACACCGGGTTCAGCGTGTCCTGCTGCCACATCAGTGCTGCCCAAAGAAAAGGGCAGCAACTAGTCCTACTAATTCTTTAGCCTCAGTGATATCCTTCACCCCATTCATAGCAAAGGGACTGGTGCCAGTCTGGCACCAGGAATGTCCTGGAGCTACAGGAGAGGAGCAAGGTGCTTTTGTGGCCTGCTGCTGCTGTGCGCTGGGGTGCCGAGATACAAATAGCGTAGGCTGTTCATGTGCTCTCTGAAGCTCACCGCAAGGCACAGGCACATACATCGCAGTGCATAGACAGAGATACGTCCTGAAACTCAGGAAAATGCACATTTGGCTGGCTGGGAGCTCAGGTCGGGATGGTGAGGCAGCTCCCCAACGAAAGAGCCCCTGCAGCTGCCAGTCCTTAACGTGGAGAAAACAACACTGACCACGTGCTCTCCCCTCCAAAATTCTTCACTGGGGGGCTTAGAAGAGATTTGGCTCCGTGCCACGTATTGTGGTGTTGCCCGTCTCTGTTGGCAAGGGTTCAGCCTGCATTTGAAACAGAAGTGAAAAGCAGCAGAAACACAAGTTTTTGCAGCTTCTCTTGTGTGTGCTGGCAGATACCTCCAATGCATCGAACCTCTGAGTTAGATCCTAAGCCCCGAATGAGCGAGCCTTTACACTGACTGTTCTTTGCCCTTCCCAGCAATTTTCCAATTCAAAGGTGTGCATTTTCTGAGGATACACTGAGCCCACTCCAAGGATAATTAGGGTGTCTCTCAGATGCATCCCTTCTATTCTCCAGGATTTCATTTTTCCCTGTGGCATCTAATTCTTACATCCTTATGCTGGGAGCAAGGGATCTGCATCTTGTCTATGCTTGTAACCCTTTGTAGAATCTGCTACAAAAATATTAATTGGACAAATTTCAGCAGCATTAAGAACCTAGGATTCTCAGGAAATTCAAAATTTATTATTAGATTTTAAAAAAGCATAATGAACAGACAGTTCAGTTAGTGCAATTTTATTATAGAATGGTTTTTAAGAATTTCTGTCAGCACCTTTCCTAAATAGTCTGAATACTTTTTAATCAACATTCATAGAATGGGCAAAATAACACATATTTCAAAACCGTTCCCTGAAGTCAGCCACTTCACAACGTTAATTTGAAGTCATAACCCAATACTATTTGTGTCTTAGTTAAAACATTCTTTAATAATACATTTATTTTCCAAAATTTTTAATGTCATCTACAATTATTATGGAGGAATAATGAGTATCTCTATTAGATGATCTTTATAAAAATCATTTTAAGGGTTGTTGTGGTTTAATCCCAGCCGGCAACTAAGCACAACACAGCTGCTCACTCAGTCCCTTCACCTCCACCCCCCCCAGCGGCATGGGGGAGAGAACCAGAAGAGTGAAAGTGGGAAAACTCGTGGGTTGAGATAAAGGCAGTTTAATAGGTAAAAAAAAAGCCACACACACAAGCAAAGAAAACCAAGGAATTCATTCACCACTTCCCATGGGCAGGCAGGTGTTCAGCCATCTCCAGGAAAGCAGGGCTCCATCACGTGTAACAGTGACTTGGGAAGACAAACGCCATCACTCCGAATGTCCCCCCCTTCCTTTTCTTCTCCCTAGTTTATATGCTGAACATGACGTCATATAGTATGGAATATCCCTTTGGTCAGTTGGGGTCAGCTGTCCCAGCTGTGTCCCCTCCCAACTCCTTGTGCACCCCCAGCCTGCTCGCTGGTGGGGTGGGGTGAGGAGCAGAAAAGGCCTTGGCTCTGTGTCAGCACTGCCCAGCAGTAACGAAAACATCTCTGTGTTATCAACACTGTTTCCAGCACAAATCCAAAAAGTAGTCCCATAGAGCTACTGTGAAGAAAATTAACTCCATCTCAGCCAAACCAGCACAAGGGTGGAAATACTTTGTGAGTTATTCTTACATATACTGTCCTGCTAGCGATGATCCAGTCTGTCAAAGCACAGTTTGTCTGTCCCAGTATAAGTACCGTGATCAATTTGGTGTAGCCATAAACCAGTTACTGACTTTTAAAGTTAGCAAATGTCGGTAATAGCTTCTCAGCATATCTGGTTTGAAGAGCTACCTATGACACGAGATAACTGAACCCCAGTACTGAAATTAGAGGATTTTTATGGAAAAACATGATTACTACCATAATCCTGACTCTGCAAAGCTATAAGTATGTGCCCAGCTGAAAATCCACAAGTGTCACAGTCTTTAATGGGACCATTTGTGTGCCTAAAAATCAATCATGTATACACATGCAGAATTGGAATCACAATAACAGAAAACAGATGCAATGATTAATTACCCAGTTGAAAGATGTTCACAAATACTGTGTCTGACAACTCTATAAATCCATTGAAATCTGTGTTAACAATAAATGATCAAAGCTTAATACTAAGAGCATAGCCTAATTGGTTGGAAAGGAAGTGATAAATTCAATAGGTATTAATGAAGACTACATTTAGACACTGGGAAAACCTTTCTGGAAACATGAGCAGTGAAGCGTAGTCACAAATTGTTCAGGGAAATTATAGAGTTGCCACCACTGGGGAATTTTAAAGAAGAGGTCAGACAAATTTTCCAAAATTTTTTTCTGGTTTCACTCCTCCATCTTACGACAGAAGAGCAGACAAGGTGATCTCTGGACATCTTCCACCTGGCACGCTGGTGAGTTAGTGTGGCATCCTTACTGCCAGAGCACAGTATTACATTAATTAACCCTGGATCAGTTTAGGAGCAGACCCCCAAACTGTAAAGGTCAAATGTGAAGCAAGTAAAGCACACAGCTACACTCCTGTAGACTTGGTCTGAAAGCACAACACGATGTTTATACCAGCTTTGTGCAGAAGGACAGACAATGTCTGAGCAGTATGTAAGCACCCAATCCATCAGGATCTAGATTATGTCGAACTGCTTTCTATATTTTTGAACAAATCTGAAGCAACCAAATGAGCTTGTGCTGGCTCAGTGATTTATATCATGGTGGGTGTGATGCAGTGCCAAATACTTTGGAACCAGATGTGAAACTGCATCTTCAGGATAAACAAACACCATAACACTTTGGAGAAGCAAAATATCTCTCAGTCTTTTGACAATGATTCCTTACGACATGCCAGAGGCTGCATGAGAAGCTGCTTGGCACCATATTTTGTCCCAGGAAAAGCTACTAAGAATGAGCTGAAGAATGGCATCTTTATCTTGGAGACTATTTACTCTGAATATATCAGCTGTTCTAATATCTACTTGATCGCGATGTACTCATTTCTTTGAATCGTTATCACTACAGCAATACCACTGACAGAATGACAGACCTTCCACCAAGAATACTCTGTCTCCAAACTCTGCCAGCTTCATGCTGAGTCCCACCAAAAGACACAGTCACTGCTAATGGGGGTTGGTGGTAAAGGTAGAACAAAAATTTAATTATGGATACTATGCCTCTTCAAACCATGCAAATATTTTCAAGCAGGAAGGTCAAACTGGTTGGAAACCACCCACAATAGCCTTGAGGGCAGGCTCTGATCAACAGGAGGGGCTCTGCATGATGCGTAGGCCGTGGTGAGGTATTTTGTACTGCATCAGTCATTGCCATGAGTATGACTAGAGCAGGCATGGGCCAGTTGTCTGAAAACCTTGGACCGCCTGGATACTCAATAGGGGTGAGGAACTGAGTGTAAATACGAGACCGCATCCCCCGCACACTACTGGTAGCAGCCTCATAAAATGTAACATGACTAGCTCCTTGCAAACTGTTGCTTTGCTGTACAGTATAGTTAATTCTGACCTGAATTCAGCTTTCTCAGAGCTGCTCTTCTGGTTCACTCAGCATCTGTGGGTAGAAGATGATTAGACCTTGATCTAGTGGGGTAGGAACTGGTCATCACTAACACACGGATAGCATTAGAGCCTCCATTGCCCCCCAGTGACATCCTACAGAGCAGGTGAACCATGGAGAGGATTGATACCAATTAAACTATGCACGAGACACGTGAAGAAGAGGAGCAGCTTCCTGCCACCCACCTCTGCTCTGGGGTCTGATGTGGGCAGCCACATGGCAGCAGTCATGTCTCTGCCTGTTGACCCCAGCTGGCAATGTGGGAGGTGGACGAGTCGTCCAGCAGTGCTAAGGGGTTGATGGACATCTACCTGGTGCCATGAGGGTGCACCTCAATTGCACTTTGGTCACATTTACTCACCTTTGTCACCTGTGGTCTTCACACAAAGCTGCAATGGCCTCGTCTTTGCTTTCTCCTGGGCTTTCATACAAATATGAGTCCAAGTGGGAGGGTACCTGTGAGTACCCCATTTCTACAAGTATAGGGAGAATGAGAGGGGCTGTGCAGCCCTTTGCTTCTGTTGTGGTATTTATACAGTTTATTTCCAAATATTTTCTGGGGATTTTACCAGAAAACGTACTTCTAGCCTGTGAGGCAGAGAGCCCCAACCTGCCTACATCCAACATCAGTGCAAAGCTCTGAGCACTTTGCCGTGGGCCTTCAACTGTGCTACAAGAAAAAAAACATACTTCGTCCTTTCTGCATTCATTGCTTCTGAAGACCTGCATGGAGTAGAAAAGGTCTCATGCCATGTTTTTATTACATTTATTTAAGAATTTTTGCTGTGCTGTTGGATTTCTGTCCCTGGGAATCATTGCAGACAATGTCAATTAATTTTTTTATCTCCATGCCATACAAAGCCATTTTACAAGACAGTCATATATGAACCTGGTTCAGGAAACTTGCAAGACAATGTGAAGGGACAGCGAAAGGGTAGTTGGCTAAGCAGAGAGAATTCAGAGCAGCTCCAGACAAACCTGAAAATGGCACATTCGGTCTGCTACGCACTTATATTCTGTACTCTGGGGCCACTAGATTGTCTTGTGCAATCTAGTTTTACTGCTAGCTGTAGTCTTTCGCTTATAGTTACAGCAACTGAGGGAAGAGGTAACTCGATTAAGCTGCTTAGGGTGAGTTCCTTCCCCACCTTCCTTTATTCTATAACCTCACACCTCACCCTTGTAAATCAGCGTGACCCTGGTGGCACAGTGAAGGCAGCAGGTGTGCACGAGGGGTAAAAGCCCTCAATGTTTCCCAGCCAGCATAAAAGTCTTCTGGCAGTGGGGAGTGAAAAGAGTATTTTGGCTAAGGAGTAACCAGCTCATGGGCCCATGTTGTGGGGCCGTCAATGGCAGCAGTTAAAACTGCACTTTCCTGACATCTCCTGCAGCTCCCCTGCCGCCCTTGCCCCCTCCTTTGTCTTTGCTCTCTCACTTCTTCTTTCAGATATCCTCTAGAGGTTCCTCTTTTCCCTGTCTCTCCTTCAGATGATCTCTTGTTCATCTCTCCTGGCCAGAAAAATTTGTCTTCCAGTCCTGCACAAATCTTCATGCCAGATCCTTCATGCTGTCTGTTTTTATGATGTCTCCTTAAGGATAACTAGCCACAAATTCAAGGCTGAGCTGACAAAAACAGTGATCTTATTTTTCCCTTCAAATCTCTCCCTGCTTGCTCCATTTTTTATCTACACCATTGCCATCCTTTTGGTCACTGTGGCCTGGATTCAGCTTTGACCTTCCTCTCTGTAGGTGTGACAATGCCATATGTAATCCATGTGATTTTCTCAGAATTTCTGCCTTCCAAACCAACCCACGATGTCCTTCATCCTCTCGGCCCTGGTGAGATGTTGACTGCTCCCTGGCCCACGCGAGCAGCTCCCGCCACCCAGCTGCTACATCCGAGCAAGCACTTCCTCACTTTCTCCATTGCTGTTCTTCAAGCTTAGGAAGAGCATTACACAAACATCAGCAGATTCACTTTATTTTCTTTTTTTCCCCCTTAGGTACCTATAAAAATTGGCACCAGTTCTAGGGCTGCTATGCTGAGACCTCTGCTTTGCCTCTGTCCGAAAGTCCCTCACTATGCACCCTCCGGCCGTGTGCTGCCCCTCTCTTCTTAGCTTGCGGGCTATCTGGGCTGTCATTCACTCATAGCTCTCTGTTGGTACAGCATCTAACGTGGTGGATTCAGGACATACCAGCGTAGCCTGTAGGGCTGACGGCACTGCAGAGAATTGATGGCAATGTATGAAGAAAGTAGCAGTGTATACATTTGCAATGTAATGTCTTTGACACTACCATCTGGATCATCTTAAGGTTTAATATGATGTATAAATGCTTTGTAAGAGCAACTTTTAGCAAGAATAAAAATTGTTCAGTCACATAAGTTACAGATTTCCGGAAACTAGAAAAAGGGGATGTTGAAAAGCTACTGCCACTACCTGCTTTTACAACATTTTTGTTCTTTTACCAGAGAAATCCTGATGCCGTGAAAGAACTGAGGGCATCACCATGCAGGTTCGTATGATGTTTCTGGCTGTGCTTTGCATGCTGTTCCCTCTGTAACAGTAAAGGAGTTTGTTGATACGGTATTTTGGATATCCCTATCTGCACAGAGATTTCACAGTCAAATTACCCCAGGAGCCAGAACTGTGCGGAGATGGGAATGTGAGCTTTGAAGTTTTTGCTTCTTAAGTTAATGGACGTTCTTAAAACCATTATTAATTTTGTAAGGAATGGAGCACAAAGCATTTCTCTCCCTCTAGTCAGAGATGTGCCAGATTGCTGTTTATCTGTGATCTTCCAGCAATCTATGAAATTTGAAGCCTGGAGTGATGCATATTTAGGTCTTGGAATCAGAAATTTCAGTTTAATGCCACTTTCTCATCAAGTGTAGAGTATGGTGTACATCTCCAGATGGCCTATACAAATGCTCTGCCGTACTTCACTCACTTTTTGAATGTCAAGCATCTCTGGGATTCAGTACATCACCAATTAGCATCTTATATCCATTTGACAGAAATGATTCCTCATTATTTCATACATTTCTTCTTTAATAATATTTGCACACTGAATTACTCTTCTGATAAGAGAATGGGAGATAACTGTAAGATCAGGGACTGTTTGCAAAACATTTTCTTCTGTGCTGTCCTGAGTTATTCACTAATTTAAGCTGGTGGCCGTCTCTGGGTTGAAGCTCTATCAGTGGAGGACAGTCATCTTCTGGTCTTACACAGCACTGAGCAAACACTCAGCACTTGCATTAGTAGCTTTTTCATTGTAGTGTTAATGTAGGACATCGCCCAATATCATGCATCCACACCCAGATCCTCTCACCTAGGATGCAAAGGAAGCGCAGGGTACAAAAAACTGCACCTCCAACTCAAAACTGCCCCCAAATCCCCTACTGTCACTAATTGCTTCTCTGAAATCCACATTTACCCACAGTCCCTGGAACAGTTACAGCTGCCGTTACCAACCAGGCTATTTCTGAAACATGCCTTTGTACATGTTTGAAGAGCTGATGTGGAATGTCTTACGCCAGCCTACTTTGCCCACGGGATACATGTTGCATCCACACACCCCTTAGAGGGTGTATGTGCACCCCTCCACATGATGCCCGATAAAAGGACCACAAACATAGACACAAATAAGTATATCTGACTCTCAATACTGTGATGCTTCAGCTACATGTTTTTAAACCACAACTGCATGAGACAGAAACTAGCTTTTGTTTAGAAACCCAAGCTGCTCGCAGAATCACCTTACTCCAAGAACAAGGAAAAATCCATGGTAAGGTTTGCTACAGAGCAGGCAACGTTGATCACCTTGCAGTCCAGATCCTCGTTATGTGGGCGAGCTACACTTAGCCTAAAAACTACTGTGCACACCCATGGATGCATACAAGTAATTAATAATGTATGCTCTTCCACTGATTGCTCCATTTAGTTCTTTTGCACGTGTGTCAGACTGTGAAATCTCCGTAGACATATAAAGGAGGAAGCCAAAGAGGGCTGTAACTGTTGAGAAGGAGGAACGCATCCTGAGGACAACGGGTGGCTGCAGGTCCCCAGGAAGTCGCAGAGTTAAGCCATGTTCTGCATCAGCGTGGTGAGAGCACAGGGACACTCGTGCATGCACATATGGGTGGGAAAGAGAGTGAGACTGCTTGCGTTTATTTCTAACATGTAAACATTTGCATGGCAGCGATAAAAGCAAAGGTTGCTTTTCAAGACATAAATGTGTAGGTGCCTTTTCTCTGTACCCCTTCTTTCGACCCAGTCTCTCATGATGAGGATGGCTGAACTTGTATGTCCTCTGCTCACAACACTCAAAATAGGTCAGGTGGGCCAGCAACCGCAGGGGGGAAGAGCAGCACGTTCAGAAGCGCTGGAGGTGCCTGGGACGGCTCAACGCCTCCCACCAGCAATGTACGCAGAACTGAGGGGAAACCTCCAGTGCCCCTGTGTTCAAGTCCAGTCCCCAGCCTGGGGTGACGCTGTTCGTGGCATCCCAAAATCAGCTCCCCAGATCAGCTGCTCCCACCCCAATGTTCCACGGTGCCATTAACTCTGCAAAACCACGGGGTATGGTCTCGTTCAAGAGCGAAATGTGTCCACCAGTATTTTACAGCTGAGTTCCCCTCTCTCTCACCCTCTCCCTGTGCAGCTCAGGTAACCTGTGGGTGCTGGTGGCATCTCGGCATCCTCCACTTTCTGCGCGTGTGTGTGTGGGTGCGCATCGCCCACCCCAGGCATGTGTGGCTGTTGGTGCGGCCGTGAGCTGCAGCAGTGTAAATCAAGAGATGCCTGGGGATGGTCTTTCTGCTGAGATGCTCACTCCTCACAGCTGTACGAAAAGCAAACTCACCCATACGCTGTGCTAGGGACATGGAGCAAAAGCTGCTGGAGGGACGTGCAAAGGAGGTGAGAACGCTGGTGGTGGCACGGTGAGGCCACAGAGGCAGGACTTCATCAGCTTTCCCACTGATTTTTGGTTTTTGTTTTGAAACAAACATGTCAGAGGCAGGCACAGAAAATAAAAAGTTCATATGTGACCTGGTGTTCAGCTTCTCAGGTAAAAATGTAAAATGTATGCAAGCAGTTTTTTAAAATGCATATTATGTTTCTGATAGACCAGAACTGCTGGAGCACATCAGATCTCTCAGTTAAATATGCATTCATACATTTTTAAAAAATGTATAATATTGACTATATCAGATGTAATGGCTCCTGTAGAGTCATTACGGTGCACAGTGCAGGCTCTTTATTTGGTATTGTATCAATTTGTAGGGTGGACTGTCATAGTCTTAATACAGATGTATGTTAATAACAGTATGAAAGCAGAGAAAATGCTACATGTCAGTAGCCAGCTTTTAATTCCAGCATTTTAACCTTTTAAAAATATATTCAAGCTCAAATTCTCCCTTCCTCTCTGCCTGGTGAGCAGGGTCTGAAGCGTGGCCCCGGGTCGGTGCTGCCTGTGGGTCACCAGCTCGCGGTCGGGGGGAGGCACACACCGGACGTACAATGGGGAGCTGCAATGCAGGGTAGAAGAGAGCGAATTTGGCCTGAAAAGATCAGATGGTTCGTGTCTTCATTGGCAAATGAAACTGCCTTAGGGCTGCAAGACAGGATGTGTGAAAAGATCAGAAAACGGCTTGATTTGTCTTTGCTTTGACATGAGATAAAAATGTCTAATGTAATTGCAGTTAAAATATGAAAGCAAAAATATATTTACTGAGCTCAGATACCAGATTGTATGTCTTGGGCATGTGAACAATTTTTACAACCAATTTATAAATACTTAAAAAACTGGTTTTCTGTTGAAAAACAAACAGAGCTATAGAGAAATAAACAGCATCTCTACAATAATTCTGTAACTTCATACTGATGTAACCCACCAGCTCACAGAAGAAGCCCTCCATGTAAAGGAAACCAGAGAAACTATAATGATTTTCAGATACAGTTGACAAGAGACCATTTAGTAAACTTTTATTTTTTTAACTAACAGTATGCAGGGATGTTGTATTCTAGGCTGCTACTAATAATCTCATCAGAATGCAAAAGCAGTGACTGTGTTATAAAATCAATGATCTGTTATATTCTGCAAGAATTTACAAAAGCCTAATGTCATTTACTACACCATGAGAACCACACTTGGATTAAAAAAACAAAAAAACCCAACAAAAACCAGAATTAAAAGAAAAAAACGATTACAGCTGACGAAAAAACAAACTGTTTGCTAATGCCAAGTTCTAAAGATATGATGCATCTTGGGGTTAAAAAAATAATACATCCTGAGTCCAGGAAAGGGAATGGCATTTGTGTTTGGGAAAGTGTCACCCAACACGTTGATCCAAACCACACTCACGTCCCAGCTTGGCTATGGCTGGTCAGTCCCCATCGCCCTGCAGTGTCAACTGGGTTTGTGCCATGGGGCTCAGGCACCAGGGAACTTTGCTCAAGAAGTTTTGGTTTGTTTTTTTTTTTTCCTCTAACACTTCTGATAGAAGAATGAGTGCACCATTCCTAGAAATAGGTTTTCAAATGATTGCAAAGGAAGGACTTTTCTTTTTTTTTTTAATTTTATACAGAATAAATGAAGCAAAACCTAGACAGACCCAAGACCTTGCCATGCAATGAACACATCATCATCATCATAATAATGGTTATTCCCTTTTACCAGCAATAAGCTGTGTTTTGCAAACATAAACTAATTAAGCCCCACAACCTTGGAAATGAGTCTGTAATTTCCTATAAAAGGGGAAACTTAAGTGAAGGCCAGATTGTGACACACTTACTAAGTACAAGCGCTCCACAAGTAGCGCCATTGACTTCCGCGAGACCCTTTTTGGCGTAATGTGTAGTTCAATGAGAGGTATCACAGCCTGGTGTTAAACGACTTGCCCGGAGGCGCACAGCGAGTCAGAGCGGGGCCGGCACCAGGCTCCAGGACCCAATTCCATCACTCCCAGGGATGTAAATTGCACCGAGGTCGATGGGAGCTGCGTGCGTGTGCCCGACGGGACTGAAAGGCCCCCCGTGGCTCCTACCTGCATGCCTTGCTCTCAATCCCTCCATCCAGGCTGGGGAAGAAATGAAACTACAAAGAGCTTCTTGGAAACGACCTGTGACAAGTTGTGTCGCTTTGGAAAAATTACAAGTGCCGCTCACCCTAGTGCCTATTTGTGCTAAAGGTTGAGATTGGTCATGCCGTAAAAATCCAAGTCATTATTCTGGCAAACAGGAATGCAGAAGATATTTGCCTGAAAAAACACTAGAGATGAGAGGTAGCCAGGATGCTCTTCCAAGGCACTCAGCCCCCGAGGAGCTGAGGCTGGGGCTCTAAACTGCTGAGGGGCTGGCAGCCGGTGGGCGATGGGGCGACCCTTCTCCATGACCCCGAGGGCAGATAGGTACCACGGGGTGAAACTCGGGTGCATGCTGCAGGTGCTGCAAATACTGTGAGGTTGGGACAAAGAGGGCAGTTTCATTTGCCAATGAAGACACGAACCATCTGATCTTTTCAGGCCAAATTCGCTCTCTTCTACCCTGCATTGCAGCTCCCCATTGTGCATCTGTAAAAGGGAGGCTGTGCACCCCATGATGAAGAGTGGAGTTATGACACGTCCCGCAATTACAGGACATAGAAAGATTAGAAATTAATGGCATATCTGTGCTTGAATCATATTCTTTAAAAATAGTGAAGACAGCCCCATGTTGCACAGTGAGGACTAAACATCACACTAAGGAGTTGCTCCTTGGGAGTAGTAAACACCGGCTGCCACAGGTCTCGTCTTAGAAATAGCTCCCGAGCAAGATATTGGAGGCTGCGGCAATGCAGTCACACAGGTAGGTCAAGCAAAGGAAACCAGTTCTGCCATTTCCAAGATTTTGTATTTGACATTGGCTCTTCAGTGAGTCTTCTCCTAGCTATAATTTTCCATGTGACGATATACAGAGGCTGATACTTTAGGTGACGCATCTCTGGAGAGCAGACAGCCTATGGTATAAAGATGGTATAAAGCCTTTACACTTTCAGACTTGCACGTTCTGGACATGCCAAGGTGCTGCACACTGCTGCCAGCAAAGGCAGCTCGTCCTCTGAGGTTGCTTTTGCTTAATTTCAGAAAGACTCTGAAGAACAAGTCAACAGCGGAATATTTTCTTGTTATCCTAAGCTTTCAATGCAGCTGGTTCTTCAGTGCCATGTGTAAGGGGATGCATTTAATAGTGGTTAGATTCTCTTCAATGGCAATAAACAGAGAACAGATTCAGACTTCATGCAAGTGGACTAACAAAAACGAGGGAAAATACTTTTGCCTTTAAAATATGCATAGGGAGAAGCCCACATACATTATTCAAGAAGGTCTTTGCTTGGACTAGAGTTTTGGGTCTGTTTTGAGATTTTTTAAACAAAAACAGTACGTGGATTTTTCTTTTACAGAACAGTGTGCAAGCTTGGCTTGCATTTCTTTCCATGTTGGAGGCCCAGATGACAATAAGTGAAAAGATCAGGGCATCAGCAGCTCTGGAAGGCTGCGTTTCCCCCAAGCCTTCTGAGACATGCTCGTCCTAATGTCCCTTTTCTCCCTCCTCCACTATTGCTTTTTTCATTTGCTGACAAGCCCAACATTAAACATTTGCTGGAGTTTTCATATCGATAGTACGTTATATTGCCATTACTGAACAGTTTGGGGCTTTGTGGCCAGCTACCATGACAATAGATGCACAGCCTGGAACCAGTTTTAGTTAATTAGAGTCAATCAATCCAAACTTTGCTAACTTACTCATGTGAAACAATAGTATAATGAACCAAAGTCTGCAAGATGATTGGGAAACACAAATTATTGCACCCTGATAAATTAAATGTGACTATTGCAAAACCTTCCTTCTAAATGAATACTCAGAGAGTGAATGTATGGGTGAATAAGCATAATTTAGAATACAGAAAAAAAAATTAAAGAAGCTGTTTTAACCCCACTTCAATGTTTTCATTTTTCTTTAAAAGAAATAAAAAGCCAGATTGTTATATATGCAAGACCAAATGGGTATAACATTTTTAAGATTAAAATTTTTACACCAAGTAATCTTATAAAATTGATCCCTCATCATTTGCAAGCTAAATTTCATGATACACACAGTGTCTGAAGAAGTGGTATCATTCTGTTTTGCGTGTCCTTCACAACTGCATATTTTTCAAAGACGTTTGCTAAAGCTTTGCCTGTCCTTGACAAGGGAAAGCCCTGAACCTCTTCAAGTCAGGATATTGCCGTCAGACAGCCTTTTCTCACAGACAAAAGGGCTTTACCCCCATTTTATAGTCATAAATATTTCCTCAATACTTGGAGTTCAACTGAGGTACCAAAAGAGAATTCCTCTTTCACATCTGTTTTCTCTTGATTTTCTAAAAGTGGTATTTTTAGAATAAAAGCATCCAGTTGATAAAAACATTAACAGTATGGCGTTTAAGCTTTTGTATTAAAATTGCATTTTAGGTACTGAGCTGGCCTATAATAAGCTGCTCCAATGCTTTATGGCCTTCACAGGGTCTTAATTTTGTCCAGTACGCTTCTTACATTTTTTAATTCACAGTCTGTCCTTCACAAGTGCTACAACATACAAAAGGAGACATATGGCAAAGGATTGAGGCCCTGTCCTAAAGAGATTAGTGTGTACAGATGCAGTAGATAAAATACAGTGCACATGTGCACCAGCTGAGCCACGAAGCATCCTCAGAATTAAGGGACATGAGATTTAAGGATGGGAGTTTAGAGAAAGGGAAGGGAACTCTCATACGATGGCTTCACAAGCCAGCATGAGATTTGAAAATCTGGATGTATCGCCCAATGTGTTTTCTGGAAATATTTCAAATTGTCTGTTTGATCAAGCACCACTTCCCAGAAGCAGCAAACTATTTCTGCACATTGATGAAGTGACACAGATATGGGGGGGAGGGAGCTACGTTGGGGACAGGGCAGAAGTTTGCCTATTCTAAATAAAAATTTAAGAAGCTCTTGGAGCTTATGGGGTGGGAAACAGTTTGTGCTTGAGACTGCAGTACTTTCCCAGATGTTTCCTAAATAATCAGTCCTGAGGTTTATGAACATTTGGATTGCTGAATCACAGGTGTTGTTAGGTACAAAAAGGTGGGATCTTTTCTGCCCCATTACAGAAGTAACCATATCTTCCCTGCCATGTCTAATTGTATAGTATTTTCCACAAACTATCCCAAACTTGTACGCTGTTTTAACCATATGAGGGCATAATAGGAGATACTACAGAGGAATAAAGTTGACGGATACTTCCCCTCCTATCTATTTCAATGTTACATGGATTCTGCTTTTCATTCAGAGGGTAATCTGAATTTGGTTTTGAAACACTTCTCTCTGTGAGAGAAGATAAAAATCTCAATGTTCTCTACATATTGCTAGTGCCCAGGCTGCTCTTCTACCAGCAGTTCTGGATAGATTTCTGGGGGAAAACAAACAAACAAACAAACAAACAAACAAACAAACAAACAAAACCCCCTTAATCATTTAAGACTCTAGAAATCAGGCATTTGGCTAAAAGAAAAACCTTAGATATCATTTTTACATATCACAGTTGGATTCCTAAAGCTAAGGCTGTCAGCTGTTAATAACAAATTCAATCAAAACCAGCCGACAGGTATTTCTCAAGTAGTTCAAAAGATCTAAAATGATATCTTTCTCTGCAATTCAATGAAGAGGTCAAGAAAACTAATAAAATAAAAAAGTGAATGTTAATAGGGAAAATTTTTTAGCACCTGAAATAATTTACAGTATAGATTTTTCAGAAATTATCCTATAGGAATTTTTCTACAGTAATTCCACTCCCCTTCTTTCCTTTCTTCCATGTTCTGAATTTTCCTTCCAACATTTGATTATAAACACATCTGAAATGCAGCTATATATTCAATAAATGAATTAAAGAAAGTACTCATTGAATATGTTCAGTAAATGCATGGGCTTGGTTACAGGTAACCCATATTTTTCATGTCTGTTCTACCATGACTATGTATTAGTGAGGCATGGGAATTATATAAAGCATACTTCTGCTGTTACAGATATTGGTAGAGAATTTTAAAAAGAAACAAAGGAATAAAGTACATGGAAGCCATAGCAAATGAAGTACAGTGTTATCTCATACAGTAGATGTGGGAGGGTGGATCTCAGAACTTGGGTCAGCTGTTTTTTTTTAAGAGACTAAAATAAGGTCCTTTAAGTCCAGGAAGTCAAGTTTTGATTTAATATGCAATGTGAGTCTAGACAACATTGTTTTGTACATATATTTAGAGTCGTTTCTTTAAATATCTCTTGGATGGGAACTCATCTGAATCCAGTTACCTTCACTGATATGCCTCTGACTGAATAAGCCGCAACATGACCTTGCAAATTTAATTCTTCAGTAGAATAACGATGAGAAATTAAATCATCCATTTTGCCCTGACTTTTCTATATTCTTCTTTCTAAAATTACTGTTTGACATTCAACCCCTCTCCCACACACACACCACTTTTTGTTTTGTTTTAAAACACAGGAGTCGTTGTACAGAGAGAATTATTGCAGTTTTCGCAGATGGGGACAACCACAAGTGCCTATCAGTGTCCCAGCCCTGCTGTGCTCTTTATATATGCCTTTTTCCTTACCCATCATTGGCCTGACCATGTCCTTTTGCAGTTACTTAATAACTGTGAAGTCTTCACTGATAGCATGCTGTTCACAAAATAGGTTTCTCAACCTTAAATATACAATAGAAATACCCTTTGTTTACTTTACACTAGTCATACCAATGAACACAACTCATATTTGCATCTTAATTTCTATGCAGTTTAGTCAGCCTCTAGCAATGTACACTAGGAATGGGACCAGTGATTATGCACAATTATACCACTGTTAATGACCATAACCAGGAAATGGGTGAACCTGTTCTATTTTCTATAAATCACACTGGTTCTTCTTTTATTTTCTTCTCCTGTGTAATGCAGTTTAGAGCCAAATGACTGTAACAGGGAGTCAAACTGCTATCTAAGTAATTCTTCCATCTCATGACAATTATACCCTTTCCTAAATAATTGTTATCATTTAATGCAATAGAGAGAACTTACTGTATTTCCTGAAGTTCACTGAGGGGCCTGATCCAGATTAATTTAAATTAATAATCGTCATCTGAGAATACCTATGGTCTTGGTAACTTCAACTAAAATATTACTTCTTCGAAAATTCTGCCATGATCTTCTCAGAAATCTATGGAAATTTCAGACAATCTTTTCTGTATTTGAAAACCTGTCCTTGGGAGTAAACTGTGTCCATTTTCATTTGGTCTTTACCTAATACAGACTGGAAACATTATCTCAGAATGACAACCATTATTCTTGTATTGATAAAGTGATGTATCAAAGGAAGAAATGCCCTGCATTTTCAAAGCTCCTGCTTATTTCTTCAGTCTTTGCTCACAGTTTGCTATAATGAACATAGTAGTTTATATTAGCAATATTTGTAGCCAGAATGAGCAGGAGACTGGAGAATGGAGCTATAGCTCCTCTGACAAGTCCTTATAACCTCATAAAACATTTGCTGGGAATCTGCCCA
>VXBL01007436.1:875803-892218 GCA_013400195.1 Aramus guarauna
ATACTCAGCAATTTCCTTTCCTTTTTCTGTGACAACATAAAGTCTGAAAAACGTGTTTTGGCAAACATTGGCAACATTATGCCTACTAAATAAAACAGGGCCAGGGACTCTTTCCTGACCCTGAGGCCAACTAGCACATAAGGATGAGCCTTTCTGGGCCCCTTATCCATATTACAAGGCAGAATTATTATTCTTTGTGCGTGATTTTCATTCAGTGTATATCTGGAGTAAACCGCAGACTAGTTGCAGCAGCATAGCCCATTAGAGAGGTGGTCTCAAGAGTATAAGAACGTGCTGTATGGATGTGGATGTGGGGAGAGAAATGTAAATGTAAACTGAAAGTAAATGCACTGGACCACTATCCCTGAGAAAGTTATGAGTGTAATGGCGCTGTAGCCAAATGCAGTAGTAATGAAATTTGGGATGAAATATCTAGATGGACGAAACTCTTAAGAAAGATGACAGGAAAGGAAGAGGGAGTGTTAAGATCATTTCACTGATATACTGATTTGACTTTCCAAGATTTTGTTGATGTTTACAGTCAGTAAAGAAGTTAGCATTGAAGCAGTGCCACTTTTCTTGGTGTTTTGGTTTCTAAACATGCTTTGGAACTGACTGCAGTTCAAGGATTCAGGTTTTTATGTAATTAAAACAACCACCACCAGAACAACCTTGTCTGGGGTATCAATGGCTTTTATTTTGATCCAATGTACTGTCTTTCAGTAACAAAATTAAGGTAATATTAACACATATATTGTAAATTTTGCTGAATGCCATTTTTAATAACTAATGTTTACTAGTGGGAAAACTAATCATCAAATGATAGTTTATTAATGACACTGACTTGATTTCAAAAGAGATTAAATAAAACATTTAAGAATAGATTGAATTGTCTTAAAGGAAAATTTTCTGTGCTGACTCATTGACAAAATGATACTGTTAGGTCTGTCCAGGGCCAAGGTTTAGCATGTATCTGGGTTTCCATTAACTGAAAACTGAGAGCTATGGATGTATTCTGTCACTCCTGAAATAAAAAACCAAACCAAACCAAAAAACCAAATTGTGCATTATATCTCTAATCTCATTTCCCTGAATGATTTATATCAGTGGATTACATTCATGTAAAATGAATTCTCAAATTAAGCTGTAGACTTCAGTGGGAACGCAATTTGATACTCAGCATAGTTGTTACTGAGGAAGTGCTTCATTTTATTCTAGTTGCCATTTCAATCACATGTTTATGAAGCACTGGGTCATGGGAAAACTTCCACTGCTTTTCCTAAAAAATTCAGCTTGTTGGGAAGGAAGCTGCATTTTACTATGTACTAAGTACATTAAGTTTATAACAGTCATATGCTTTATTAATGTTTCAGTAAAAAAAAAATAAAAAATCATTAATTTTAGAAACTGAAAACATATATTTTAAACACACAATGACATAAAATATGGTCACTCATCTTCAATTTGCTCCATTAGTCTGAAAGTATCATACACTAGTAGCTCTCAAATCATTAGAAATAAAGACGAAAAATACAAGGCAAAATTAATGCTTGATTTTCACAGACATGTAAATTAGGTGTAACTGTAATGAAACTAATGGATTTAAAACACAGAAAAGTATCAAAATAAGGCCTTGAGTCCTTAATAGCCCTTATTGGCTTTTAATTTGTCAGCTGTTCTACCTAACATATTGCAGGAACAGCAAAGTACAACATGTGGATATGTCTGAGCCAGAACGCAAAACTAAAAAGAGGTAACTTGATTCTTTTACTGATGAAACCTATTTTATAACAATTCTCCTTCTGGAGGCCTACAAGGACTCATTTGCTGGAGGAAAGAATGGGAAAAAAGAGAACAGGGAATGAACTTTGGCCATGTAAATTCCTTTCTTGAAACATCATGCCTATAGTCAAATAATAATAATTGCTTAAACAGTACTTGAAGCTCAATTTGCTGTAAGATTTATTCTCAAACATTTTAGCTTAGATGTGCAAAATATTACTGCTCGATGAGTACTATAACTAGGAAGCATTTTAAAATTAACTCCTGGAGAATCAGCTTCTTCCTACATGTGGTACATATCCAGTTATGATTCACATTTTGTACAAACTTGTTCTCTTGTATGGTACATTCTAAAGTTACTTAGAAAAGAATTCTTGAAAAAACAAATAATTTAATGTGCTTCCTGAGGGAAAAAAAAGGGTAACAGTTACAAACCACCTTTTGACACAGATGCACAATATCTGAAATATGTGAAGATACAGTGTATCAACAAGATAATCAGAAAAGCATGCAGAAAAACAGAGAAGTAATAATAGGACTATAAATAAAATAGGAATGTCAAATTGGAAAATGCATATATTGCCTTAGAAGCCAGCAACACTAGTGTTGAGGTTCTCATTTTTCCTTAACACCATAACATACGCACTGCAATGTGGAGTCAAACCAATGGTCTGTCTAACCCACCATTCTGTTCCCAGCAATGGTCATGATGAGAGGCTATGTAGGGAAGAGAATAAGGGCAGAATAAACATATGCAATATTTCTTCCTAACATTTTCCTATCCCAGAACAGATGAGAATAGATTGAAGAGAATTCCCCATGTTTCAACAAGTATTCCTAAATTTCAGAAGACCTCCCTTTAATCTCAGGATCATGCTTCTGAGTTTCTACCGTGTCAGATATTTCTCATGGGAAGCTCAAGAAAGGAAGGGTTTGCATTAACTTAGAAACAGCTAGACATGCTATATATCCACAAACAACTGCAAATTCATTCCTAGTCTCTGAAAATAGACATTAAAAACTCTCTGTAGGACTGAGCAGCCAGAAACACAACTGATAGAACTCAAGGCCGAGAAGTGTGGCAGGAAGAAGGAAAGTCATGGAGTGGCTCACTCAGGTTTCTGTCCGTCATGTCCCCAAGGACACCAGTCTCCAAGACTGCAGCTGCCTCCATCACACAAGAGGGACAGAAATCCGCAAATGCTGCTTCCAAGGACATCCACACACCCCTCATGGGGTTCTGTTGTTCTCAAAAGAAATTGATTTGGCTCCAAAGTAACTTGTACTTCTGCCACAGTCTGTATTATTTCCTACAATAAAAAAATGTTTTAGTTTTGAAAAGGAAAAATCTTCAGTATTCACTAATAGGAAAGTGCTATTCAAAGAAACAAGTCTTCTTAAAAGTTTTCTTAAATTATTCCAAATCAAATGGCAGTCCAAACAGAACACTTTTCTGGATGTCAATCTCGGTAAGGCAGAAATCATAGTGGTGAAGCTAAAGTGCACGACTTCTCAACCTGAATGGTTATTGGGTAGCAACGTACCTCTCAGGGTGACATTGATGCTGTCAGACTATTAACAGATTGAGCTCCAGAATTATATGCTGTTTGAGGGACTATAAAGCAATGAAAAATTCTGATGTTTTATATACAGGAAAATCTCAGCTCTTGGATGATCAATAGAAGACAACAAATGGTTTATTATCCTTGAGACATATGGAACTCAGAAAATTAGACACCAAAGAAAACCTATAAATTATTTCAGAAGATTGCATCATCATGTTTTAGATTGCTAATCTCAAATTCTAATCTGATTTATCTAGTCAAATAATTTCCTTCCTCAACTGTTCTAAATTTTCCCTATCTTTCAGTCGCTATCTGTTAAGAAGAGACAAATAGGAATTAAAAAGAATTAGAAATAAATGGAAAAGAAAGGTAATAATGTAACACCAGCAGTGGTTAGACTCATCATCTGTATAGGTCAAAGGAGTCACTACTAAATGTGGAGAATTATTATTATAGTGAATTAAACAAGATATAAAGATCTAAGAAAGACCAGAACACAGGTGAAAGTCTTTGCTGCATAATTACATATATGTTAAACTGAGTGATAATTAGATTATGGATAAGTATATCACTGAAACTAAGAACATAATGCTCAACACCCTCCCAGATAGTTATCAAAGATACAAGAAATTATGCTAACAGGAAGGGCTTGTGTACTCAAAAGCTTGTCTTTTTTCCATTCCAATAGAAGCTAGTACCTTGTCTTATAACATCTGCCTCGCTTACCTTTTTAGATCATCAAAATTGTAACAAAACTATCACCACAACACTTACTTTTAAAACACAAATGTAATTTTAGCCCTCAGAATAAAAGTTTCACTACAAGGCAACATAGTGAGAGTATGTATATTGACTCAGATTGTTCTTCTTTCACCTTGGGGAAAATAGTCCGGTATCTAAGGAAGCCAGCCTAATTCCATCATTGACTTCCATGGGACCAGTTTTAAGTATGTTTTTTATTTTGCAAGACTTCCTAGCCTCTAAAGGTTAATTGGAGTGAAGCATAGCATTAAAAATCTCCTTGTCTGGTGTACTCTTTCTTATTTTAGAAATTGTAATAAAACTAAAACTCATAGCTTTGAAAAATCTGTGCCAAATGAAAAAGGGGATTTTCTGGAGTTATTATAGATAATTAAAATGCTCCAGTAAAATTCCACGATAGCTGTGACAAGCTGGCATGCTAAAGCAACCCAGTGAAACTGCTGTGACCCATCACAGTTTTGGAACAGAATTAAGTGTGAGAAAGAAACTGCTCTTTCTGAGTCTTCAACTCTCAGCTTATAGCTCCAGTGCCAGCAGGAGTGCCAAAAGTGATGCTGAGTCAAGTGATGATACGGATTGCATACCCTTGTAGCAGTGCTGAATATTATAGAGATGAGAAATACAACACTCTTAAAAGACAACGGCTTCTCTTCTCATTTTCTTCAAAATTATTCTTGAGAACTGAGTAGTTCTCTAAGGCGTAATCCTTTCCACCCTAATCTCCCCTCGCAAAAAAAGAGAAAAATTTACAAAAAAGATTTCCTCGTACAGATCTCCTCGGTCCCCTGAATTAGCTGACAGTAGCATCTTTTCCTTTGTCTCAGATACCAATTTCTGCTCTGCATACCTGCTCAGTTACCACAGTGCTCGGGCTCGGAGAAAATATCCCATTGATTTTGGAAGAAAATACTTATTATGAGAACACTTGCAAATAAAGACCTACATTTGATCCCTCACTCCTCAGCCTGGAGTATCATAAGTATGTATTTATAACAGCCTGTGAGCACAGAGACTGTAACAAGATTTACTTGGAACATCGCTCAAAAGAGGAGTGGTTCTTGTCTCTAGGATAAGAATACCTCCAATGCAAAGTCTGAGAAAGGGATAAAGATGGGAATACTTTCTAGAGAAACCATATACACTCAGACAGAAAAGAGTAAGGGGACTGGACAGTGATGTCATGGCTCACACCAAACTGGTATTATAACATTTTTATTCATTTTCTGCTTATGTTGCTAATTGGTTCCTTCTGTACCACTAGCAGCAGCCCTCCAGAGTACGCAGTCAGATGACAGTCCTTTTATGTCGAGTGGTGACAGATGTTTACTGATCTGTCCTCGACAAGGATTTGGTTTCCAGGTCTATCTGGCATAGGCAAAAGACACGAGAGGCTTTTATTTTATTCCTAAATTTGTCCTCACATGCTTCAGGTAGCTATTTACTTCAAAAAAGAAATGTTTATGTCCAAGTTGTAGCAGGTTAGCAAAAAAAAAAAAAATGGACCGAAGTTTAGAAAATGAAACCAGTATCCTGGTAACAAAGAATAGGCGGCTAGGAAAGAGGCTGGAGAAGCAACAAGCTGAGACATTGCATCTGAAACCGGAATGTTTTTAAAGGATGCGTCTGGAGGAGATAATGACTGGATTTGAAGAAGCTGCTCACAGTACAATAATGCAAAGCATTTAATACCGCAGATACAACTTTGGAAGATTATAGTGCCTATTGCAAGAAGTTTCTTGTAAGGAGTTTTCCGTAGAAAATGCTTGATTGAGTCAATCAAAATACAGGATAACTATTACACATTTTATAATTTTGCACATGACAGTCAGGATTTCATTCCGGTAGGTCATTTGATTCTCTGCAGGTGGCTCTGTTGGTTTCTGGAATAGTATACTGTGAATTACATGTTACACAAATGAAAGGCAGTTATAATTCTGGATAACATTGTATTTGATTCTACAAACATCTTTAGGCCTAATGCAAAGATTCCTTTGAATAATTTATCCAGCTAAGTGTCTGTGGTCCCAAACTCCTAATTTAAAAATGTTGATAAATGAAGTATCTCTTTAGCTAATAAATGAAGTATCTCTTTAGTTATCCTTTGTCAGCAACATTAATTTTAATGGAAAGTGAGTTTACAGGGTTACATGATTGAACTACTGAGCCAAGTCAGTGTTGGCAAATGATGGGCTAAATTATTGATGTTACACACTAATGAATTCTGATGAGAAATAAAATACAGACATTACATTTCAAGTGGTTCATAATTATTTTTGTACTTTAAAAGCAATTTTATTCTTTTTCCAAATCATACTGGTTCTGTAAAACAAAAACATAGTTAGTGATTATAACTAAAATTATTGAGTTTGAGGCAAAAATGCTCCTGTAAGTTTTCTTATGCAAGTATAATGCTATTCACACTAGGATTCTGATTTCTTCTTATACTTCTGGGAGAGGATAATTAAATTAAATGTCTAAATTTTTAAACTGCTGTCTTTAAATAAAATAATCTACTTTGCAACCATGGTTAAGAGTTCAGCAGACGAGTTTATAATCTATGATATATCAGCATGTTTACCAGAGATGTTCTGAACTACCATAATTAATTCAGGTAACGACAAAAACAGGAGAGCTGCCAAAAAGGAGCTTTCAACATGTAAACAGTTCATCATTAAACCTGTGTTTTGATATATGTTTAAAATGGGTAGAAGGAGGTTACTAAACTTCAGATAGCCCAAAGTGATGTTGCAAGGTTGAATCATTAATTTAAAATGTCATTTTTTCTGATTCTTTGCTCACTGTGCTGGATAAAGAAATTTAATTTCTTAGTTTTAACTTATAAAACCAGAACTAAGCATTTGCTCATTTGGCAACAGTATAACTTCATAAATCCTATCTTAATCTTGTCTTCCTAAAAATGGGCTTTATTTAACTTTTCTTAATTATACACTGAAGGCTTCTGTCAATTGCTGGAAAAGCAAATCTATGAAGTGCTGTTTCCTTTTCTTTTTGACCCATAACAACTGAATAACCATCTTATTTGTCAGCTCATTGCTGTATTCTCTTGTCATTCAAAACTACCATTGGCTTCTTGAAGGGGTAAGTACATGCAAAATTGTTTTGGTTTTGCTTATGAAGGGAATCTTGTGATCCAAATGATCAACCTTTGAGAGGTTTGTCATATTTAGCCAAGGTCTCAAAAGAGAGATTCAGGAGGTACAGAATCATCATCAGAAACCTCAATGTTACCTATAATTTGGCCTTAAACTTGATCCCAGTAGACAAATATATATAGTTATTTTAGCATAAAAGTCTCAGAAACACAGCATTTTACACTATATGGAACTATTTAGAAAGTTATTCGCTCTGTTGCTATACAGGTATCTTTCAGCACAGCTGGTAGAAATATGCATTCGAATGATGTTTTCTCTTGTTTAGCCAGTACTGCTTATGAAAACTTTGGCTTTCCTTCTATTCAGTACTATTGCTCCAATCAGGACAAATCATGACTTAGAAAAATAATATTCTAGATGAGAAATAGTTAGGCTTCTCCGGAAGAAAAACTCCACAAACTTTTCACAGAACCATAATAAAATCTTTGAGAGATTTTAATTGTTTATGTGCTTTCCCATATTGTCCCAGATAGTCATAACACACCTACTCAAACCAAGACAGCTAAGCTTTGCAAAGAGAAACCAGGATTGCTATAGATTTTTCTAGGAAGAACTTTAATTAATTATTGCTGGATTTTGAACCACTGGTGTTTAAACTACTTCAAATAATTTTTCTATATTAGGAAGGACTCCTCTGAACTGCAGGTAGAGCTGAGAGCACTGCATATTATGAAAGTTGCCAAGCGTTTGCTTTCATAGGATCAATTTTTCACAATGTATCCAAAATTTAGGCATCAGGCTCAAATGCTTGATTTCTTCAGAAAATTTCAAAAATGACAGAAATGGGTCATACACTACTGCCAACAAAATTTCAAAGCCACAAGGCTCTGAAAACACAGTTTGTCCATGCTTGGTAAATGTCTGCTTGAGCTCAGTACCTCTGAAAACTACATTTTTACAAACTTGAGCCTTGTAATAGGTAAAGCTTCTCCAGCTGTAGTAGCTCAGGACTGTTGTGATTTGGGTTGGGTTTATGGGCCCTAGAATAGAGGTGTCCTACCTGTGCTTTCATTTTGCCCGGTAGATGCTAGAGGAGGAGGAGATCGCTTGATTTGAATGTGACAGAACAAGAGCCAAAATGGAGCAACAGTAAGATTTGGAGAAGGCTTATGAGGAGATAATATTGTCTGCAGAGAAAGAAAACTGTCAGTGGTCTGTCAGGTGAGGGTAGAGGCTGGAATTGGCAGGTCTCAGAGGCTGGGAGGTGGAAGGAGGTGACCATTGCTTGGAAAAACCAAGACGGAGCCTGAGACTTGAAGCAACAAGGGAACAGAGGAAAATGGAAATCAGTAGGTAGTACCAGAGACTAAGGCTGGAAAATGAGCTTGCAGGTAGAGCAGAAATGTCTGGGCTAGCAGTCTGGGAACGAGTCAAATGCAGGAGAGCGGTCTGACATTCATCTGGGATGAGATGGGTTGGGAAAAGCAGAGACTATGAGCCGGAGGGACTTCGATTAGATAAAAAGGTTGAGCAAAACATTACTGAATAAGAGATAGATGACAGCCTACTACCGTTGTTATTTACTCCATTAGTTAAAGTAGCAGATAAGTGTATTGGCACTAATTCTGCTGATGATAAAGGTGAGTGTCAATATAACATCTTATAGTCTTGGAAATTTTAGAGTTTAAAAAAGGGTCTTAAAAGAAAATTATTAAGATTACAAAACCAAGGTACTCAATTTAGAAATGTTAGGATTGCAGTTATTTCTATAAACTTAATCTGGTCTATTTTGTGTAAACACTTCAACATAGGTTTTAGTTATTTAAGTAAAAAAGTAAAATTTATGCTACTTCAAAAAATAGAATCCCAATAATCTTCAGATTCTGGAAAAGGCATCAAGCACGACAACTCTAACATTTTGTGAAAACTTTTCAATTCATGATACAGGGTTTCAGCACATTTTTATTCCATGAAATTTTAAACTCTGAATCTTTCTGTCAGGGAGTACAGAGAATAAGCTGAGGCTTAAAGATTGCTGTAGCAGTGACATGACTCAGTGGATCAATTTTTAAAAAGCTGGAAGTCATGCAGTTTCTCTCTTCTTGTCTTTTAAGACCTACTGGTTTGAGTAGCCCTGCTGACAATAAAGGCAGCAGAGATAATAAGCTTGCCAGTTCCTCAGATTTGACTGGAGTTTTGAGTGTTTGGCCCACAAAAATAAGTTATTAGAGTTACAGATAGAAAGAATATGAATTCATAGACTGCATTTCTGGATTCTATTTCTCTTTAATGGGAGAATAATTTTTGCTCAATGCAAAATGAACTTGTGCATCATTATAAAGTATTTATAAATTTCTATTAGTCAGCATATTTTTAATTATTAAGACATTTCTGTGTGTGGATGTTAGAAAGTGTGAGAAAATGGACAATTAGGGCTACTCTGGTAATACACAGAGATGGATTCCCGTAAGTGGTGGTGAATATTGAAGAAATGTAACTCTTCTGAAGAAATGTGAGATCGTATTTTGAAGAATTCCAGATGGTATTATCCAAAACTCATGAGCATTTGAGAGGAAAGCCATATATTTTTAGAAACTATATATTAGATGCCCATTTCCATACTTCTTCAGAACCCTATTAACCAAGTAACAAATTCTGCAACTCAGAAACATTACTCCCATGAGCAGAAGCAAAAATAGCTGGTCTCAATTCCCCTGGAACTGTAGAAAATAAATATTTTATAAGTTAATAACAAACCCAGCAAAAATTAACTTCAATATTTTAAATGGTTACTGCGAATAAATATGACTAAATACAAAAGCTTAGAACTAATTAAAAGGTGTGTAGCCATGTCCCCTTAAGAAAAGTTATCTGTCATCCCACCCCATATGTCTCCAAGACAAGGCAGAAACAGCAAGACTGCTAAAGTGAAATCAGCAGGCAAAAAAGACACAACTGAGTGTAATCAGCATAAATGGTGATAACTCAACCCATAACAGAGAAAAATAAAAGAGAAGGCGTACAGATTTTGAATAGCGTCAGCCCTGAGGGACACCATAACACACCTGTGTTAATAAGTTAGACAACAAAAGATGTACTTAAATTGGCTACCATCTGACAGCTAAGAAGCAAGTTAAGAATGAGTGGTTTTCAAAAAGCAAAATGGCAAACCCTGCTTTTAACACGCAGGATTATAGTTGGTCATGGCCTTAGTCGAACTGCACTGACTCTTTCCTGTAAGGAGGTAAAAGAGGGTGCCATGAGAACCACAGATTTTGCACGGTTAGTAAAACATTTCTTCCAGGAAGATGCAGTATCCACTCAGATGCCCTCAGTAGATTCAGGAAAGTTTCAAAGCCTTAGAAAAGAACGGTCCTTTCTCTGGTGACCTCTGCAAAATTGCACAAATAAAGACAATACAAAATAGATCAAAACTCTCTTCGAGTGTAAACTGGTGTAGTTCAATACAGTGGAAGTATTTTCAACTACAACAGCTTTGCCAAAAAGTTTTTAAAGATTTTGGGATAATCAAGCGACTTGAGTAAAACTGCAGAAAATGTATAAATAATCACAGCATTCTGCGGTCAAAGCGACAGTCTGTAGGTTGATGCTTCATTCCTTTGTGCCTTATGTAGCAATTTCCACCTAATGAAAATGGGTAAAACTGTAACCAAGGAAGAAGTTTCCAAACTCTAAATCCTGATGATCTATTTTTATATCATTTTGCACTGGTGTGAATGGCTATCAAAGGTGCAGATGTATTAAAAATAAGGCAATAATCTTGTATTTATTAAAAAGGTACCTTTGTTATGCCACCATCAGAAAAAGTACATATTAAATACTTTAAAGTTACAATGCTAATCACAATGATGCTATCCTTTTGTTAGCACTTTGCCCCCAAAATAATTCTGGCAGAACTATAGTGAAGATAAATCATCTAAAAGGATGGACTAAATTGAAGACTGTCAGGATTAAAGCACAGGCACAGTCCTAAATAAAGCTACACCTGCCATCATATATCATTTTTGCAATTAGATAGCTAATTGAACTTACTCAAGAGTCAAGTTATTGAAACTCCAAAACATTATTGAGAAAACAAAAGTCATTAACATAATAAATATCTTGCCTGTACACTTTTGGGAGAAAAGGTTTTACACTTTTATGATTTTTTTCTAAATTAAAGAGATTACTTTTATTACTTTCTGCTGGATTAAAAATGTATTTTTTAAATGTAGAAGGATTTTTGAAGACTGAAATCCTCCAGCAAACTATAGAATATGGACTGCGCCAACATGTGTTGGTGAAATTTCCCCACATTGCTCTTTCACATTTCTTCAAACCCCAACCAGAAGAGATCTCTATGCAACTTGTATTTGAAGAAAAGCTGTCACTGGCTTCAGCAACAGTCTTTGCTCCTCTCCTACCACTTAGGATGTCCTTTGACTATTAAGATAATTAAGTTTACGTGAAGAGTCAGTGCAATGTACAATGGAGCTCATAGAACTTTTTTTGACTCCCATGATAAAAACAAATTCTCTTTTCAGAGCCATTAAGCATGTATGTAAACTGCCCAGAATGAAAGGAGAGCAGAGCAGTGCTCATGCACTTCTAATGCGCTTCTAGTGCACTTCATGCACTGCAATTCTAATCTCTCAAATTCTGGCACTGGTTGCAATCAGACAGCAGTAAAGGAATTTTTAAAACTTGAAATGGCTTAGAAAAAAGGTAGAGAATAAGAAGGTGAAATAGTCTTGCCCAAGAAACAGTCCTTCACTTTGCTCTACAAAAAATGAAATAGATGAAGAGTTAAAATTGAAAGTATAAATCATTTCAGTCATTGATCTCTGCTTTAGCAGTTGATTTGATTGCCAACCTATTTATTCTTTGCTATTAGTATGGAAGAATCTCTTGTCCCCTTTTTAAACATCATAATTGAAATGCTCAGTTTTAAAATTTCATTTTCTGCCAGAAGTATATTCACAAAACATATGGACACTAAGTAATCGGTTGATCATTCCTATTTCCAAGTCCAGTATTAAATGTTGAAAAAGCAAAATGGCTACAAGGATCATGATAAAAACAGGGAATATATATTTAAAAGTTTGACTGGAACAAAGGAGCTTAATGTAAATTAAAATGGCATTTTGTTTTTTAAAAAAATCTGTTAATATCACCACGTACAATGACCCTTAGGAAAAAAAAAATAGGAAATGTAGTATTTACTAGAGATTTACTCCCATAATTCTGCCTTCATGGTTCACACTAATATTTTGGTGCTTTGGATAATTTTAAAATATTTGGATAATATTAACATGTCTTCACTCACATAACCATGATTTGAGCTCAGTAAGCATATATTCATTTCTGCTACATACTGAGGAATGTTTTTTGGTTGTCTTTCTCAGAACAGAGACCCAAAAGGAGGTGCATCCAGAAGGCAGTGTGTTCCAGTATGATTCCCTGTACAGTGCACTGCTGCTGGGTAGAGCCAGGCAGACCAAAAACGTGCATAGCTGGTGCTAAGGCTGGACAGGGAGCCAAGGAGGCTCTTTGCCTTTGCTCCCCTAAGCGTAATCGCGGCAAAGCAAAGATTCTGGCCCTAGGACACTGAAGATGGTGATGGCATGTGGCAGAATCTTACAGCCAGGCTGCTGCTTTGGGGGGCGGCAGCACCCCCAAAGGGGACACGCACATTAGCCGCGCGCTCCAGGGGACGCACTGGAGCTGCACCAAGCCTGAGCAACCCAGTTCAGCATAGTACAACTACCGACGGCAGTCGGGCCAGCCCAAGGACATGCTTAGCCCATGCATTAGCAGTGTGACAGGGAGGGAAGCTTTGAGTTAAGGGTGAGCTCAGATCCGTGCTTAACTAGCAGGGTGGATTACCCATGGCAAATCTCTGGCATTGGTACCAAGTTTGGTGGTAACAGAAATTGGGACTGGTACCGTGTGTGATTCTTTCTGAAATGAATTTGAGAGACCACACACGAAAGGAGCTTACCATCATTGTAAAGAAGCTCTCCTCTTAATTTAAAACTTTTAGGGAGATTTAATTGCAAGCATTTTTTTTTTTCAAATTATCATTAACAAAAGCACTTTGCTATTAACTGAGATCCCTCCTAAGGTTTTTCTTTTTTTGGTGTTTATTAAAGGTGATGACTAATTCCACCAATACCTGTTACTGGAAACATCCTCCTCACTAATGGCTTTGGCAATGTCATCTTCTTACTATGGGCACAGTTCTTCCTTTTCAAGCACAAAGTCTTACAGGCACTGTGGTCTCTCTGCACCATTGGAAGAAATTGGAAGGTACATCTAGACTTTTAAAAATAGGCTTAGTAGTATAGACTAGTAATGATGAAACATTGGTCAAATCTGTCTTCCAGTCTGAGGCAGATCTTGATTTTCACATCATAGTTCTCCCCAAAAACTGGTACTGTGTATAACTGGAGAGTGTTGCTAGTTAAAAAGTACCTGGTAGAAAGGCCAAAAGCCCCTCCATTATCCTCTTTTAAGTCTCTCTTTGGATCTCACCCAGGTCATGGCTTCTGTAAAATATTAGAAAACACTTAGGCAGCCA
Source organism: Aramus guarauna (assembly GCA_013400195.1). Classification (NCBI taxonomy): domain Eukaryota; kingdom Metazoa; phylum Chordata; class Aves; order Gruiformes; family Aramidae; genus Aramus; species Aramus guarauna. The sequence continues at coordinate 889,606 of VXBL01007436.1, forward strand.
ATGTACTGTATCTACTGCCTCTTCTAATTCACTCTTCCTCTGTGATTCACCTGCTCCTGTTTGCTCTAGTCAAGGTAGCTGCTGGGACGCAAGCTCTTGTGAGCAGGAATTACCATTTTGTTGCACACTCGCACACTACTCAGCGCAGCAGGTTCTCATCCTCAGACTTTAATGTGAGCTGGATGCTGGAAACAACAAACTCGGGGTATTTCTCGCTGAACAAAAAGGAAGGGAGAGGAATGGCTGCCAGCTTTTATTTTGGAAGTGCGTGCCGCTATGCTGAATGTCATCAATAAAGAACCTAACTGACAGAAGGATAGATTGGTCTGACAATAACACAGGTAAGACAAAGACACTGGTCCACATATAAACAAACCATTGCCAAGACATCTAAAATACAAAACCATCATGTTGCTGAAAGGAAATGGTCTTCTATACACCTTGGTAATTGCTCTTAGCTGAACTAGTTTCCATTTTAATTTTATATATTTTCTTTGTTCACTATTTTAATAGTAAGTTATTATCAAACTGCATAAAAGCATAGCAAGGATATTAGAATACCAGGAAAGGATCAGAATATCAGAAAAGGATATCATGGATAGTGAAAGCAGATAGGGAACAGGATGTTGTCCAGACTTTGAACAAAATGTTGTCTTTGGTAGATCAGAGCTACTCAGATCTGAACACCCCCAAATGTTGCTGGGACTTACAGCTCAAAGCTGTTTAGGTCCATCTCTAGTTCGTTGAGTTATTCAGGGAGACAAGATTTACAGACCCAGCTTCTCAGCGAGAACAGCATGCGTGGAAAAAATTACGCTAAGGTGAAGGATGTCTGCAAAACTCGTTCATTATAACGTGGACAAGTTATTGACATAGGAGTTCAATTGTATATGAGGTTCACAGTACAGCTATTAAAATACTGTGTAACATTAGATTAATGTAATGTAAAGATTCACGTGTGAGGAAACCAGCTGCCACCTGTGGCTTCCATGTCACTGCTATTATTATTCATGAGCTTTAGTCTGCACATCGATCACCTCTGTTCTTCACTCGCTATTGGAGTAGTTGAACACAGGAGAGAACAGAGATCATCCCAGCTATCTCCCTACAAAAATCAAAAAGGAGCTTTTCCAGTTTTTCAAATGCTAAATGAGAATTTTGAATGAAAAAAAAGTGTAGTTCCCGGCTTCCCTGTTTTCAATGGCATGTAGCTCAGTGCAATATTTAACAAATATAACACTCCCAAAATTAGTATAAAATTAAGTGTATTAAAATCATTAAATAAATATAAAATCTGATTATATTTTTCTTTTAATTATTTTTTCTTGACTTTCTGATTTTAATGTGACTAGGATTTTCTAAATTTTTTATAGAACATATACGGAAATCTGGAATTTTAAAATAAAAATCCTCTTACTGAGATACTGAAATCAGGTCACGATGTTGATGCAGTTTAATGGAATTCTACAATTTATTCAAGTTAGCTTTTACTTTAATGCATCAGATATTAACTGTGAAGTGTAATTACATAATATTAAAATGTAATAAAATTGTTTCTACAATCACATGACAAAGCCTGACAGTTAAAAACTAGAAAACAAGGTTTATAAGAATATGCTGCACTAAAGCTGCATCAGCAACATAACTTCTTTTGCAAGGAATAAGTCTGAAGAAATTTTTCACTTAAGTCTTATAAAACCCTTCAGAAATGCCATCTGGTTATGGCCATTAACTATGGGAAGAGATTGAAAGGAGTGGCTTTACAGACGTATGAATATGGTACCAAGACAAAAAGAACAAGAACATTCAAACTATACTGTATAGTAGATATTTTCCCTAGTGAATGTATATATCTGAGGAACAAGTCATAAAATAAAAAAACATACACCGCTGGGAACTGTTTTTAAACCTCATAACCCCTCAATGTTGCTTTTTTACAAATAAGGGAAAGTCATCATATAACTGAGCTAGGAAGGTATGATATTTCTAAAAAAATAGTCTCACGCTAAAGAAATTAAATACAAATACAGTGAAAATGACAATATTGTTTACCATGGAAATAATACGTGCACAAAACAGGACACAGTAACATTTTCTAAAACAACGGAGCAGCAATACTAATGCCGCTCTATGTTTCAAATGTTTATATCCAGTGTATTTATAATAATCTTTCCAAAGGTTTGTGAGAAATAAATCTAATCTCCCCCTTTTTTTCAAACTGCGCATGGTATATGTGCTAACTTACTGAATTCATCCTTCATGCAATTCCAGTTTATTAAAGAGGTTAAAAATTTATAAAACTCTGATGGGATATGGTTTTAATGCTTCATCACACTACCCATCATTTGCTTTTCAATCTAGATCAGAATGATCTTTCCGACTTCCCTGCAATCACCTACCTGCACAGCTAATATTTTCTGAGCGTTCTCCTGAGAGGCTGCCTGGATCCTCGCCAGCCCAGCCTGGATGGAGAGGCCGCGCCGCCTCCACCGCGACGCCAGCGCCCGGCGCAGCCTCCTCTGCAACGCCCGCAGCTGGGACGGCGACGGCAACCGCAACGGCAGCGGGAAGGGCGACGGGAACGGCAATGGGGGGGTGGGGGGTCGGGGAAGG